>MTQE01002560.1:4746336-4763890 GCA_014337955.1 Aspidoscelis marmoratus | reverse complement strand
CACAGGGGCGGAGCAGCTGGGAGGTGGGAGGGAAGGGCAGCGGGAGGCTCTTGGCGACCCCCTGAAAGGGCAATTCGACCCCCAAAGGGGTCCCGACCCCCAGGTTGAGAACCACTGCCTTAGAACTACAAACTGCCACTAGTAGGTAGGCATCTGGGGGCAAAAGGACAAGCCAAGCATCAAGGGCACTCTAAACCTGCACATACATGAACATTTTTTGCTCAACACTGAGATGATGGGTGGCTAAAACTCCTGGTGCGATCACAAGTTCATTCCAGCTGAGCTTTTCCCAAAGTTTTATACCAAGTGGATGTCATTTCTTGCCTACAAGAAAAATTCCGCAGCAGAGATAAAGGACCTGTATTCTTCCTGATGGTTGGTTCCAGCCACCATCAGCCCCGGGCAATACAAGCACTCACCACTGAAGGCATCTGGAAGATGGCGGACTTGTGGGTATGAGGCAGTGGGGATCCAGCAATAGCCATTGCAACTGATGGGCTAATGGTGCTGCCATCTGCCTCTCCATCTTCTGCCATCACGGAGGCTAGACGCCCACGCTGGCTGTGGTTCTCTGTAAGGCAGAATCAGGCAAGGGCTAATAAAGAAAGGACATCAAAGCTACCTGCAGATTATAAACAATATATAAATAACCACGAAGTTTCTTTTATGCTTTTATTTATTGATTGCTGGATTTGTGCAATTTTTATCCCACCCTATACCTGAGGGTCTGAGGGCAGGTAACAGCAATAGAAAACACCAATGCTGAAGAAATCAGAAAGTTGCCACTGGTCAGGATATCTAGGAACACCTACCACTTTAGAAACCAGAAAGGAGTCTGCAGAACAGGGATCTCTACGGCTGCATCCAGAGGTTGGTTACTTATTCTGCTATATTTGGATATTCTGGAATTAAAACATGGATGTTCTGGAATATCCAAATATAGTGGATTTAAGTAGCCAACCTCTGGATGCAGCCTGTTATCCTCCTCTTCTACTACCTGCAACCCCCTCTTGCCAAAGAGCTACCTGGACTCACCTGTGAAGTCATAGAGTTGAGGCAGAGCATCCATGATGATGCCTATCAGTGGCAAGTAGAGCTGAGCTACGTGTGCCCGTACAGAGGGATCCATGTAGCGTGTGTCTGCATCATGGCTGCACAGCAGGTTATGTAGAGTACTGATGGCCTTCTTGTGCAGGAAGAATGCTCTGAAGCAAGGTAAGAGCAGCAAGGTTAGAAGGTGGTCTGATTACAAGGACACTGAGAATTCAACATTTGAGTACTTACCCTTCTGAATCTGGCTCCAGGATGAGTGCTAGTTCCGTCAAAACCAATCCTGCCAGGAAGTGCTGCTGCCGGAAGATCACAGAGAGCTCAAACATGCTGGCCACCCGTTGATCTTGAGTATGGCTAGAGAAGGCTGAACCCTGGAAAGGAGGAAGCTCAATGAAAAAAATGAACCAGTACACAGTCTCCTTGTCAACAAAAGCAGAAAAGAAGAAGAGTTGGCTTTTCTAACCCGTTTAAGGAGACACAAAGCAGCTGACGAAGCGTCTGTTCTTCTCCCCATGACACACACCCTGTGAGGTAGGTGGGGCTGTGAGAGCTCAGAAGAGAGCTGTAGCTAGCCCAAGGCCACCCAGCTGGCTTTGTGGAGGAGTTCAGAATCAAACCTGGTATTCCCAGATAAGGGTCTTGCTCCCTAACTACTAGACCAATGTGGCTCCCAAAGTGAAAAAAACCTTCAGCCAAGTGCATTTATTCACTGCCAGGGTATAATGAACTGTTTTTGCCATGATTGCTATAGAGCAAAAAACAGCACTCCATTCTCTCCTGTTAACCCAACAGTCCATGCCCACGCGGGCAGGAATCCTTCTGTAATACCATTCTAATTAAGCCCAAAGGCCCCTTAAACTTTGCTATTATGAACATGCTGAAGCATAGTTGGGATTTAGGGTGTGGAGAAAATGTAATATCTTTGAAAGGAAAAGGGCCCCGCTGTAACTACTGGACTACACTATATGCTCAAATTGGCACCGACTATTGCTTCCTAGCTGCAAGATTCAAGTGGCTACTTCTAAAAAAGCACTTAATCAAATCTTCCCAGAGAGCTCCCTTCTCACATTCCCTTCCTTGAACCCCTTACCTGGGATGTTGCTGAAGAAACAGAGGGGGATGGTGAAGCAGGCGGGGAGAGGCCACTACATGGCAAGTTCAGGGTAACATAATGCTCATGGCTACAGATGATACGGATGAAATCCATCCTCAGAGCAATGAGGGCATTGGGATTCTGCGTAGTCTGAAGCCGATTACTGATCTGGAGAAGAGGAAAGGAGCCTATGTTATCTTGTGTTTGGTTCAGCAATACAGATCATCAACTTCCAGATGCTTCCAACTCAGAATCTAATGCCACAAAGCCCTGAATCAGGAGCCAAACACACACCAACATGTCTTTCTCAATCAGCATGTAACATGCGGATGCCTATACAAAGAATTCCAGAAAGCACCCAATAACCCCAAAAAGAGAAAAATCCACCTCTTCTCTCATGACATCCCAAGTCATGAGGAGTAGTTTGACTTGTGACCTTAAAAATATGATGTCTCCCTTCAGAGAATAGCTTCTGGAATTGTTTATACAAAATAGATTATACTCTCCTTCTGATTCCTTCATCTGAGTTGGTTTGAAGGGCAGAGGCCTGAGGAAGACCTCTCTTGGTTATGGTCATCAGGTTTTAGAACAGTCTCCTCACAGAGATACTGCAGGCATCAATGCTGGGTAGTTGCTGACACCTTGTGGCAACTTATTTGCTTAACAGATTTTAGTGATTAATTATATAATTACATATAGGTAGATATATAAATTATATTTGCATATATTGATCTTCTGGTAACTATTATATTTCATTTGCTTTATTTATTTTTCGGTATATTTTATGCTATTTTTATTCTTGTTTTTATTCTTATTGCTAACACACTGAGGTTGAAGTATTATTCTCTAAATAAATAAGAACAACAACATCTGAAGGGAAGAGTCTCTGACAGAAGATTCATGATAATTTCCCTCATATCCAGAATTATTCCTATTTCCTGGCAAGCATGCTCTATAAGAACTTACAAAGGCTGAATTAATCCAAAGTCAATGGGTGTTTTTCCACTGTCACTAAAAGTACCCATTAAGTATCCATTAATGGGTACACAATGACATTTTTGTACTCATTAATGGGTACTTAATGGGTACTTCTAGTGACAGTGGAAAAACACCCTAGAAGTCCTCAAAGCAATATCTGGAACCTTCTTGAACTATTTATCCATCTACTTATCCATATAGCTTCTTTAAATAGGTAGATAAATAAATAAAAATGGAGGCCACAGCCAAAGCGTGTTTCTGTAAATTTAAGCAAAAGTTGTGAACTGCCTTGAACTTTAACTACATCTTCCACAAGAATACATTTTCTACAGTTTCCTAAGGAAAATTCAAAAACAACCTTGGCCCTCCATGTCAGTGAGTGTTGCTTCTTTCGAAAAGTACAAATGCACATAGATTTCTCATTACCTGCTTATAGTAGCAGCGCAGAAGGTTGAAGACGAAGCCACGATCCATGAAGGACAGCAGATCACTGAGGAAAAAGGCTAGGCTGCTATTGAGATGCTCAACCAGTTCTACATCCTAAGGAAGAAGCACAGGGATGTGTAAGTGGGCAAAGGAAGAGGTTTTGTTATGTTCATGGCACTTCAAAGCACAGAGTCTCGACATCAGAAGTAAAACAAGGGATTAGGTCTACATGATCAAGAGATGTACTGCAAGCTCAGCTGAATGGAACAAATAGGGGCTACCCACCCTCCTTGCACAGTAGCCATGCCAACCAGATTTGTCAAGAGATTTTACTTAGACGGTCCATATTTGCTTCTGAAGCTAATCAGTTAAAAACTAGAACTACTAGTTACATTTGGAATTTGTGTAACAATTAGGGATGTGCATGAATATTCGTAACATTCAAAATTCAGCCAAATTCAGCCATTTGAACTTGAATCGAATGTTATGATATTTGTATACTAACATTTGTATGAATGGTTTGGATATTCGTTAAGCTGGGGAAGCGTATCAGATAAATATCTGTTACAAATAGATACGTATCTGATAGGATCAGATATGTATTGAATGTTCATACAAATACATATGAATAGATTTGTATGGAATAGAATTTTACCACATTCAAATGCAATCTACTTGTATGAATACAGTTCTTCAAACATTCTATTCATTTCAAATTGAATGCAAAAAAAAAATCATGTACATCCCTCGTAGCAATATTATCATGTAAACTATTTTTTCTTTCAAAATTTACTTTTGACTTAACAGTTTAAAAAGAAAGCTTAGTTCATTAATTTAAATGTACTATTGCGGTAAATGCACCAGTGAACATTTGTTTGAAAAGTTGGGTAAGATCCAAGGCATGGAAGCTATCAGTACAGGATACTGCAATATCATCTGGACGATGCTTAGATTACGATACTGTTTTATACAAACAGGACGTAATTTATTCCTCATACAGAAAGCAGATCATGAGGCACATAAGAGGTGCCTTGCACAAACCTTCTGGCAGCGGCTGGCAATTTCAGCACTGACAGTACACACCAAAGCTGAAATGTCATCAACAAAACGTCCAGGGAAACGAAGCCTGCGAGGCGCCTCTAACTTGTCACATAGGAATAGGTGGTGTGCCATACTCTTGACCTGAAAGTAAAGGGCAACAGGAAGTCATCTGCAATCAACAGATCAGTCCAGTCCAAAGAACGGCAAACTGTTCCTTAGAACTGTGCATTAACAGAACTACAGTGTGCACTTTGCTTACTGCTATGCTAGAAGGACAGAAAATTAATTCTGTCCTTAAGATGCCGAGCTAAAATAACTGACATGACAGACAAGCTTTTAATTCTCCAAGAACAGCTAACAGAATAAGCCAGGAAAACAAAAAGAAGTATTTATTACTAAAACCTTGCAGTTCTCAAAGAGAGATGCAGCCAGTTAGGCTTCTGTTTCTGCTTCTACCACTTTGCTCTACTCCCTGATACCTTTTAATCAAAAACACCAGGTATAACTAAAGACCTGCTGTTCTGCCATTATAGTGCTTTAGAAGTTTGGTGGGGGTTTTTGGGGAGCGGGGGTTTAACTATGGAGGTAGCATAAAATGTCTTTGCTAGAAATGTGCAGCATCCATTTGACACAAACTGGTTTCTATAAAAAGGAGAGGTTGTGGGGTTTGTTAGCAGATGAACCCACCATTAGACTAAAAGAGCCACAGATCTGATCCAGTTGGCATTCCCTATGCTAAGCTCGGGAACAAAGGACATACCATCAATTGAAAGAAGAACCAGGCTTGGTGTAAAGCAGCTTCCCGCACAGAGCTGGTGCTGACTACCCACTGTAGGGCCAGCTCTTCATGAAGCAGCTGCAAAACCAGAAATAAGGAAATGTTAAAAAGGTCATATGCAAAAAAAAAAAAAAGAAAAGAAAAAAGAAAAAGAAAACAGTTTCAGGATTATTTATCTAATTACATCCTAGCACTTCTAGATTTAGCTGTGAGGAGAGAGAAAACAATTCTCATTTGTACATCCTTCTCTTCAAATCAAAACAATTTTGCACCACCATCATCCCGTTGTTCAGAAATCCCCAACCGATTTCTTCTAATCTAGAGTGAGGATTGCTGAATAGCTAGCAAGCAAGAGGACAGAAATAAGGCAAAGTGAACTTATGTGATTCTTCATTCTGGGCAGCTCATCAGTTGGAGGATTTGGGTTGCTGCTTCTGCTCCTCTAACCCACGACTGACAGGCAGTGCAGCAGCTTCTTGTCATAGGCACTGAGGGGTGATTATTATGTCCTAGATACAGTAGTTAGGGACTGGGCATTTCACTAATTCTATTGTTAGTGTATTTGCATTACTTTCAAAGCTGTTTTCCTTTGGCATTATGTAACTCAGAAAATTCACCTCTGGGAAAGATAATATGGAAAAGCCTGGCCACTTTGCTGATGCATTCTCTCACCCTGAAAGTGGACTGAAGCTAGATTAAAACTTAGTTTTGAATGCAGCCTTAGTCACCTCTCCTTAAAATATCCAAGGCGGTATAATTACATACCTTTGAAAGTAAGGCAAATACACTAAAAATAAAATCAGTGGACTGAAGCTGGATTAAACCTAGTTGTGAATGCAGCCTAATAGATAATTCAACAACAAACAATTCTGCAATCCAGATTTTTTAGTAGGGAGACGAGAAATGCCACAAGATATTGCTAAACCTAACCTGGATAATAATCACTTTTAAAATTTTCAAAGTGTAGTCTAGACTCCACAGCATTCATTACTAACAGCCTCTACCTGCAGTAGTTTCCTACAACCTAGTGTTTTTCCTTTTCCCTGTGTATCCTTCTGGGCAAGATCTAAGACACAAAATGCTTCCTAATGCAGGCAGTAAGCTTGCCTGGCTCTACTTCCCCTTAGACTCCAGCTAAGATCTACTCCTCAGACCACCTAAATCCAAGGAGCAAAATTTGAATAGCAAAGTTTGTATTGCACCAGATAATCTGAATTTTTCCAAAAGTTGTTTAGAAGGCTGGTTAGGAAGAAAAAAATCAGAGTAATTTTGCATTTTAAAATGGAAACGGTGGAGTAGTAGGACGATACAAACAGCTATGATATTTAGCAAATAACACAGAAGAGGAAGGAATGAAGCAGAAGAGTAGGGGGAAATGTTTTCTTACAAGAAAGCAGACTGATCTCCAAAACTGGACTTCTTCATGGCAGAAGACAGACCCAGAGATAAAAACCCAAGATTTATGCCATTTTATAGAACTACAAATACTTGTGTTAACATTATTAAATCAGCATATAATTTTGGCACCCAGCAACTTTTGCTTCTGGCCAAACACTTACTAGCTAGATCTGATGCATGTCTGTTTGGAAGGGGGGGGGGAATCCAACAACTTAGCCAGAGCATAGAAAAAAGTTTACTTCTGCCTTGTAAAGCATTATTTCTGGGTTGCTTCCCAGTGCTTCTCTACCTTTTTGGTTGTTGGTCTCATCGGGGAAGCCGGAGGAAAAGTAGAGCTCTCAAGATAGGAAGAGATGCGATTAGGCGCTCGCTCTGCAGCCTGTGGGGTGAGCAGCAGCAAGAGACAAAAGAAAAGGATACAGAGGTGGTAAAGAAGTATTACTTAGGATGGAAAGAGAAGCGAGGTGATGGTTTGAGGAAAATAGCCAGGCTTTCTTACCTGGGAGAAGATCGTTCAGAATCTGAAAGCAAATGTTATTTTATAAAAAGGAAACAAGAGGCTAGAAGAAAATCAAAAGGCCCCTAAACTTCAAACTTAAAATCTGCCGTTCAGTTTGGTCCAAGAGCAAACCTTCAGAGGAGGGAGTAACCTAATGACAATGAGGATGGACCATTCAGGAGTTCCCCTGGAGTTCCCCCTGCACCTAAGTGCGAAAAGGCTGTCAGACTTCATATTCTATAAACATTGCAGAAGGTGGAAAGAGCGGTGCAATGTAGGTTTAGCATGTACAAAGGCTTCAAAATTGAATCTAGATAGGTCTGACAGTCTGCAAGCTCAAACTGAGTACAAGTTTCATTTAATACCTGTTTCTAAAATAAAAAAGGCCCAAAGACCAGTTGTGGAGTAGGGAGTTTCCTTATTTAAAACTGTCAAAATCTTCATCTCGAGACAAAATGACCTGTTATTTTTTTTTAATAGCCTGTAATTTTAAATATTTTTGCTGTGCATTTTGAGATTGAAAGGGATCTAGTAGTGGTTCCATAGTACCATAGTGTAGCACCATGTATTTATCTTAACCCAAATAGTTAATAAGAAATTGAAGAAAGCACTTACAAACTCATTTGCTTTTGTAATTCAGGCTGACTCTCAAGACTCTATATCCTACTTATTCTATTCTTATTATATTTATATTCTGCATTTATTAGACTAACTAGTTTAAAGTTTTACAAGTAATTCATTATAAATCTTGCAAACAAAAATTGTTCCATACTGCCAATTTAATTAGAATGTGTTGTGCAATGCATGGAGCATCCTGGCAATTTGGTCCTTGCATAGGCTGGATTGCAAGCTCAATGTCCAAGTTTAATGACCTCATCATATACCCATGCAGAAAGGGTCAGTGAAAAGGAGAAACTGCTCAGAGGTACTGTTTCCTACACAAGGCTAAGGGAGCCAGTCAGCATATTACATGTCCACATTACATCCCACGTGATCTACGGAAAGTGAAAATTGTTAAGAGGAAAGTAAACAAAGACCCGCAAAAGATTTTGCAAACAACTTCTTTCTTTTTTTTAACAGTACTAGACTGCAGCTGCCTAAATGTTTCCAATAGCATGTCTATGATTTCTGCCTCCTAAAGCAGAACCTCCTTCATAACTCTTCATGTAATTGGGGCTCCCCCCCCCCGCCCCCGGAAGACACAGACATGCACACTATGGCCTATAATTATTTCATATTGTAAAGGAGATGTAGATGCTGTCGGAAAGTTCAGGAAGGAAGGAAGGAAGTGGAATGGTTCTGAAAGTCCTGCTGCTATGCTGAACCCTTCTGGAAGCCATTACTATCATTTCATTCATTTGTTTTCCATTTGCCCTTTTCTCATCCATCATCAAGCAACTCACAGAGAGAAACAAAGAGGAGAAAAGGAAAAGCACCTGCTTCAGGTCCGTGTTGGAGTTTGGATGATTTCTGCGAAGAACAGACTTTGGACCTCCAGGGGCATAAGCTGAGTTGACCCAGGAGTGAGAGCGGTCAATCCCCTAGGTGCACCAAAAAGAGTACAAAAGGAAAAATAATCAGAACAGAAGTACAAAAAGGATAATAAAGGAATCAAACTGATTTACAGTAAAGATACAGGCTTTCCTCCCTGTGTTATAAGGAGAGGACAGAGTTACTTCAGTTTTCTTGAAGTCAGTGTAAGAAGTGATAGCACTGAGAAGAAGGAACAGAGAGAGCCATAAAGCATTTTAGCCATGGCTCTCTCCTACCACTAACTGCAACTCAGTCAGGCCTTGGATGTACTTCAATTGCAGGAACTGCTTCAATGTAAGGCAGGAAAGCAGAACAAGAGATCAAAGACAGAAAACACACCAGAAACCAACGCTGCTTCTTTCCCATTGCATAGCACAAGTCCAAGGGAGAGCAAGATTCATCTGGGAGTGGAGGAGGGGTAGGCTTATGTCTCTACCAGGACATATTTCTATGCATTTCTTTTTAAAATATATGTGCTGCATTTAACCAATAAAGCCCAGCCCAGCCCTAATCTGATACAATCAATTCTCCAAATATTCCCATCAGAAAGAAAGGTTGGGGAAGAAGCAAGAGAGAAAAAGTTGCATATTTCTATTGCTTCCAGAATGATTATTCTTCATCATGGACTGTTAAATTCATTGTTATATCATTTTTATGCACCACCTACACTGATTGCAATATATGAACCATGGTAATGCACCATGGTAATGCACTGCAGCATTTCATGTTCTTCACGGGAGGCTCAGAAGGCACCATATTAATCTTTCTCCTGTTTCCCGTCAAGCCAAGGCTCTTGGGATGTATTTGGCTTAAACAACCAGTACTCTTCAACCAAGTTCAATGGCATGAAATTGAGTTTCTGTCTTGCATGCAGGACAAGCATCATCCTTCAGGAAGATTCTGAAGTAATAGTGCAGATAATAGCCTCTTGAAATACCTTTCAGAAATTTATTTCTAAAGTTATATAAATAGCCAAGTGTCATGAATATACTGGTAGCCTGTTTGAGCCCCGCTGGTGGAGGGGCCATCCTTGAAGACTGCCATGTGCATATTTAGGCAATTTAGAGGCCACACCAACTCTAGTGTCTTTCCCACTGCTGAAGGATCAAGGAGGTGGGGCGTCCACCTGCTTCCCAAGCCCAGATGATTCACGGTTGCATTGAGCTGCTCAAAAACCCCTGGAGCCACTTCTGGCTCTATTTCCCTTCCTCCCCTGCAGGCCATAGCTGGTAGCAAAGCTGGAGTGAAGCTCCAGTTTTGCTTTTCTTTTTCCTGGCTGCTGTCACACAGATTGCTTTTCAAGCCCAACATGTGGGGGCCCAGTCTTCCCTTAGGAGTGAAGAGGCATCCCAGTGACTCCTCACAATGCTGTTAGAAGTATTGGAATGATAGTGCCTCCTCTGGGGACTGGGGAGGAGGACACTAGCTCACCAGTTCATCCAATAGCCCGGCCAAATTCTCCCACTGGACCCACAGACTGGTAAGGCTGGAGGAGGCCTCTCTGTGCCTCTCCTCCATCTCAGTCAGGTTTCTGATGAGGCTCAGAGAAGTGACTGAGTGATACTGGGCAGGAGGAAGCATAGGAGGTCCTTTACAGGGCAGGAAAAACTTATGCTACCCATTAGTTAGGAGGCAGAAGAACTGGCTGAGATGGTATCTGAGCCATCATCTTCTATACTGTTTTCACTCATAATAAGCAGCCATGGTGCTTTCATGGCTAGAGGTTCTTGGTATCACTAGGAAGGTAATCAACATGTTTCAGCCCCCAACCATACTTACTTTGCTCCCCATAATTTTCTGCACCTCTTCATCTGGAGAGTTTGGCGTGGTGGTCAAGTCAGGATTGCTGTTGCTGATGCTTTTGGAACGAGACAGATTAAGACTGATAGGACGACCAGTTGCACGTGACAACGTTGCATACTGTACGGGGCCACTTTGGGATGGTACTCCAGTATCTGTAAGAAACACAAAGAATGAAGTAAACAGATACAGACGGAGGTATTGGTGCACCAAAAGAACAAACCCCTCAGTTGCTATTGAGGAAGAGGTCAAACATTCTAGAAATCAGAAGTAGTCCATAGTCACAAGAAGGAGACATGCTGTCTTGCACTTTTACTTTGGTCTCCCAGGATGTCCTTCTTGAGCTGAAATGGCATGCTTAAAGCAAAGATTCCCACTCCTCAGACAGAAGGCACAAGCTGGAAAGTGGCTGCATTTCATGGTTATTTCTTCTGAATTATATTATTCAAAAACATGAGTGACTTTTCTTTCCGTTTTCTTCAGGTTTTTTTCTGTTTCACTTCCATGCTGTGTTTTATTATTTCTAAACACAGCCACAGCTGTACTCTAAAGTGATGAACTGTCCCATTCTCTGCATATCTGTTAAAGTTTAAGACCTCTACCAGTTCTAATTTTCAAGATGTATGGAAATAAATACACCTTTATAAATATCTTCACCACTGTTCTCTCTCTCTCTCTTTGCTTTTTGTATTCTGCTTCTCTGCTTATTAGGGTCTAAGATTTGCTTCTAAGTGATGTTTCACTTCTCTAGGACTGTCTCATAAGAACATAAGAGTAACCCTGCTAGATCAGACCACAGCCCATACAGTCCAGAATCCTGTCTTACACAATGTCCCATCATTGCTTCTGGACATCTCAAGCAGAAGACAAAAGCAAAACTTTCACTTGTTTTTAACTCCCTATAAATTGCCTTCACAGGCATTCTGTCTCTCCAGTCTGGGGGATGTACCTAGGCATCCATTCTAGTAACATTAATAGGTCTGTCTTCCAGGTATTTGTCTAATCCTTTTTTTAAAGCTGTCCAGACTGGTTACTGTTACGACCATAGCAAAATACCATAGACTGATGACCCTCTGGATGATCCTTTGTCAATCCTGCCCATCAGCTTCATAGTGTGTCTCCTGGTTATAGTGTTGTGTGGCAGAGAAAATGATTTTTCTATAGCCACCTTCTCTACACCTCACCCTGTTACATATGTCCCAGCTGAGGATAAGGTAAGAAGTGCCAGAAAGCTCTGGCTGTGCGGAGTCTTCAATACCCATTGTGGGAAAGAAACTTCTAAAATGGTGACATACAGGCCTCTTTTCCAAAGAAACTCCAGTAGCCTGTGAAAGCATACAGAGCTTCAGTTTTTGTCCAGGTGTTTGAGGGTAAGATGCCAGAGCTAAACACAGCTGGGCACAGTGCCATTCTTTTAAAGGGGGAGGGCAAAAAAGAAAATCTGATTCTCTCTAACCTTTAGGCACAAAAGAAATTCCTCTTGGAAGAGGAATGGGGAAACTAGATGATTTTCCCCCTCAGTGGGAATCTGCAATGTCCACTGGTATACAGAGAATACCTTCTTCTTAGCAACTGACTTTGCATCAGCTTCTTTTCAAGAGGACAACATACAATTCTTAAATTAATGGAATGTGCTGCCACAAGATGTGGTGGCAGTTACCAACAGGAATGCCTGTTAAAGACAAAAATTATGAAGAACAAAACTATCAATAGTTGCTAATCGTACCTACAGTACTGCTGGCATCTCAAAGTCAGTTGCTAGGAAACGGTGAGTGAAGAGAGTGCTCGTGGATCACTCAGAAACACGTGGGCTACTGCAAGACCAGGCTATTAAATAGGTTATTGGTCTGATCTAGGCAGGGCATTTCAGATAACAGCAAATGTGAAAAGACAATAAACATTGCTGCACTTCAAGACATTACAGCAGAATATAAGAATAGCTCTTTCCACAAACCTTAGTATAATTTCTGTAAACTGTACAGAAAAACCTGCTTCCTGTGAAAAGGATTTCCTTCAAAACTCTGGAGCAACAGGCTTATTATACTGGATTTAATGTACTCTAACAGAGATAAAAAGATAAATACTCCCACAATATGGGGCTGCACAAAAATTACAGGAAAGACCCCAAAACTATCTTCCTCTTCTGATTACAAATCACTTCTTTTGATACAAGTGGGCTCTCACTAAAAGGTGTTTATTTTTGCCTGCTTCCTGCAAATGTAAATACCATCTTCTAAATTTCACTGAGATAATCACAATGATACTTGGAATGGTGGCTCTAATTTTTATGCTTTAAAATTTAAATATGTTTATGTCCTGGCTTTCCAATTGTATTTAAAATGTTTTAAATTCTTGTAAGCTGTCCTAAGTGCCATGAAACAAGAGGTATACATTTGAAATGGCATTTTTCACACCTCTAAACAATAAGTAAATTAATGGAATCTGTGGCACCTCATCCAGACCTAGAACAGCTTCTAACTTCCAGACTCAACAACTCTACTGCCACAGAAGCTCCACCTTACCATCTCAGTATTCAGCTTCCTTCATATGCTTACACCTGCTGTCTCCTGCTAGAAGTGTTTAAAGACAGAGACCATACACCACAGCCAGTATGATTAAGGGGATCATGTTGGGGATGGAACTTGAAAGACTATATTCTAGGTACAGAAATCTGAGTTTATGGAGTTTTGGGTTTTCCATTCCATTAAATTTTACTCTGAAGCATACCTAAATGAAGATTTTGCTTGAACAAACAGGTATCCTAGCATTTATACAATAGCTATCAATTAGCTCACTGACAAAGAGATACTCACCAACAATACATTTATTACTACTGACCCTCCTCAGTTGAATATTCACAGTAGGTCTGGCACTGATGAGTGGCAAAACAGAAACCTCTTGGGAAGGTTTTTTATTTAGTTAATTATTTTATTTATTTATCTATTTATCAACCACAGTCTCAAGGTGGTTAAAAAGGAGATTAAAACAACATTAAAAAGGTAAAAGGTATAAACTAGACTATCGTCAATGGTCACATTCCTTATTACTCAAGTAAATTTTTGTCAGACTCTGACAACTGCTGAAGCCTGATGTACCTCTGTGGAAAGATTGCCATTTAGTTCCCTCCCCCGGTCTTAATCTTGTTGTTGCAACCATATTGGAAATAATACAGAATGGCTGCATCCAGACACATTTTATACTGTGTGTAGAATGAGCAGTCCCAATTGTCCCATCACACAGGATGACTGACCTTCGGTTCCCCCTCCACTTTAAAGAAGTGTTACTGCTCACTTACCTGAGTGCGGGAGAAAGGACTCTCCCTGCGCAGTATCTAGTTAAAACACATAATGCAGCCAGAATGACAAGAAACAACCCACGAGAAGCCGCCTAACCAGGAAATGCAGTTCAAAACCTGATTGGCTGCCTGATCTCACGTAATGCTAAAATCTTGTAGCTCCACAGGCTAGAGCTGTATGGACTACCCATTTTCCGTTCCCAGAGAATTTACCATGCTTTTTTATTTAACTGCAGGTTTATATAGCTAGCCTGGAGGCAGCCAATGTCATTCACTTTTTCTTCATCAACAGATGTTGAGATTAATCAGGTTTACCTGGCAAGCTCAGCTCCATCACAGGCAGCCGAAAAACATAAAAGATATAAGAGGCTAACAGATGGTTGTGACCATGTTGGTCTTGGCTGCTCTCAAGGTTCTTGTGGATCTGGTTCACCATGACAGCTATGGCTTCAAAGGCAACACGGCCCAAGTTCACTGCAAGAAGAAAAATGGGAAAGTGAAAATTGCTGCTCACATGAAATCAGATTCTAGGAGGTTGAGAGGAGGCCTGAAGTAATACTTGTTTTAACCTAGATGAATGACAAAAGCACAGGAAACAGGATAGAACTGTGATACTCACCAATTTGCCCTGCAATGACAGGTGGATACACAATGAGTTGGATGAGCTTATTGAGGATCTGATGGCTGAAGGCAACCAGGGGCTCCAAGCCAGCTACTCGCAAGTTGCTCACACTGGATTTCAGCTCAGACTCCATGTTGTTCTCAGTCAAGATCACATCTTTAAGTCGGAAGGGAAAGGTGTACTCTTCCAGCACATGGATCAAGGTGAAGAACTTGTCCAGGAATGGGTCCTGTCAGGACAAAGGATAAGCAATTTGTTATGTCTCCAGAGTGTTAAGCATTTCATGTGCTATAGTATCATTTATTCATTTCAGCAGTTGCTTCAGAGGGCGAGAGGGAGATCTCTTATGCAGTAAGAGCAGAAAAAAATATTTTATGTTGATTCATTTTCTATGGTTTGCTTTCTTTCTCTCTCTCTCTCTCTCTTTCTTTCTTTCTTTCTTTCACTAAAAGGAAGCTATTGATGAATTTGTCAAGATCACCTACACCAGGCCTCAGTTCAAGAACAAGCAAACTTTGCACAGTAGCAGCATACTCAGTATTTAGTGATGAAAGATCACACAGAACATAGCAAGTGCATATATTCTTCAACATTTCCCACCAGATTCTCACAAGTGGACACATCAAACAACCATTTTAACTCAACTTGTTTCACAGGCCTTAATTCTCTGAGACTGGCACTCAGTTGCTTACAGCATGGAAGTGAGCACCTCTTGCTCCACCACCATCTCCTTCTCACCTGGGTATGAACAGAAGAAACCGCCAGCACCTCCACATTGAAAACACCCTTGTGATTATCCACCCATTTCATGCCGGGCAGCTGCACCTGCAATAAAGTAATAGGGGGGGATGCTATGTGATAAAAGGGCCAAGAACCAAGTCCTGTTAGAAGAACAATCATAGCTTGATTCTAGACAAACTTAAATGCTTCTCCTTTTCCATCCTTTTGTTGAGGGGAAATGTACAAACAACACACATGGGGACACAGCCATCAGACTCTGTAGTCCATCTCCAAGGGAGGCTGGATCTGTATAACAACTCTAGTGAATGCCAGCTGTTATCAGGACCCAAGGGGGTTCCTCTGTCTGTCATTTCTACTGGGAGACCATTTCAGGAGAGTCAGGGGAGTGGACGGCATGTTCTTCAATGGGCACAATTTGTGTTTCTGCATCAAATGTATAGTCATTATAAAAAGAGAAACATCAAGGAAACAGAGAGACCTGTACAACTTGTGAACCTGATCCAATACATGCCATTAGTTATCAAGAAATGCTAAGGGAATTTCAAAATTAAAATACAATGTTTTTTTGAAGATCAGCACAGCATGACCTACACACACAGGAGTGACAGTCAACATTACAGGTCAAGCTGGACTATTGCAGTAGTTTACATGCTCTGGGTAGGTAGAGAAAGGGCTGGAACCTGTTGCCAAATTAGGCATCAAGAAATGGCTGGGACATCCATTTTTTACTTATGTCAATGTAAATCATTGGCAGAATGAAAGTTTATTTATTTGTGCAATATACCATGAATCTCAAATGGCCATATGCAGTTTCCAAGTTAAACAACTGCAGAAATAGTAACAAATAATAATAATTTTAAAAATCAGAGTTAATCATGGTCAGCCTAAACAATTCTAAAGGAACAAGAAAATAAAAAATTAAATGACATCACCAAGGGAGCCAGATCTCAGTTGGAAGAGGCTTTCAGGGACCACAACAGGAAAGGATCTCCTTCTGTCCATGGCTCCAGATACCTCTGGGTTCATGAGTCAAATGCACAGGATGGGTACAAACCAAGGAGGAGAAACACTCTTAAACCTACCCAGGCACTCAACCCTGTAGGGCTTTAAATTGGTCCTGGAAGAAGATTGGTAACAAAGGTTGACTTCCTCTGCTACTTGCTGCAACAGAGAAAACCTACAGTATGTTCAGCCACCTAGGGTGCATCCCCAAGCAATTTAAAGTCTGCTGGAACTCCTCTTTTGCCTCTGAGCGCCCCCATGCCAGGCTTCTCAAGGTGCTTCCAGCGCTACAAAATGAGGAAAACCCGCAATAAAATACATGCCCTTTAAAGAAGACTTTCAGGGCTCTATTTGGAAGTTGCGGGTTTTTCTCGCAACATTTACCTTGGGGACGCTCCGTGGCAAAAGGAGCGGTGATTGCTTGCCTGCACACACAGCCAAAAAAGCATTCACACATCTCAGAAATGCAGCAGGTTCCCTTCCTTTCCTTTGTAAAAAGAACCAGAATTGCTCAGAATTGCAACATTGTTATCAGGTGATCTGTGAAAGTGTTAAAAGTGTGAATGAGCGAAGGATCGCGCTGCTGATGCCTGCAGCCGCTGACTTTGCAGGGACAGGAAGCCTTTTCTAACAGAGAACTGAGTGAAAGTACGTGCTGAAAGTGAATTAGTGAGCGATCATCTGCCTTTGCAGGGATGGGAAGCCATTTCAGGGGACAGAGATCTGGTTATTTTTCCTTTTAACAAGAGAGGGGGCGGGGGGAGGGAAAGATGCGGGGAAAGGAAACAGGCTTCCTAGGGGACGGAAGATGCGTTAAAAACACGTGTTTTGCTGAGCCTCATGTGGACACTTATTGCGGAAGTGCATGGCACTTTTAAAGTCCGCTTGATTAGAGTGACAGCAGAGGGAACTCAAAGAGGCAAATAAGTCTTTTGGGGATTCAGCCCTAATGATTCTTCTCCAACTGCAGCCACTTGGGGGAACTTTATAATATTTATCAATATGACTTCCACAGGACCACTAACTGTGGAGATGGGAGAAAGGCAGAAAATAAGTCCTCTGCTTCTACATTGTCTCTAAACTGAGGGGGAGAATTGGCATATTATATATATCAGCATGATTTATTTGTGTAAGCAAAGGTTTGCATATGCTTGAGTGTGGAATACATTTCTCTTTGGTTGATCCAGCAATCTTGTATTATAACAGTGCTGTTCAGACTGTCTGTAAATATGTGACTAATTGTTACTGATCCGTTGTTACCCGCCCAGAGACCTTCGGGTATGGGGCGGGATAGA
>MTQE01002560.1:4711046-4746285 GCA_014337955.1 Aspidoscelis marmoratus | reverse complement strand
GGGCGGGATAGAAATGGAAATAAATAAATAAATAAATAAATAATAATGTGGCTTTCTGGTTTCTATGAATGACAGCATATTTTTAAATGAAACAACAACAACTTACTATGGCTTTGCCTGTACCACCTATTCTAGATTTTTTTTTCATTTTAACAGCCTTCATTCCACACTTTTTACTATATCCTATATATACTATCATCATCAAGGATGTTTAAAAAAAACTCAAAATGAGTATAATTCAGAAACATAGCACTGAGTTTCCAAATTCTAGTTTTGGGGAGCTATACACTTTCAAAACATACTATTTGGGTTCCACTTATTTTCTGCCCTGGACATTTTTGCATAACAAAGCAGAAGAGGCAAAACAAGGTTTTACGAAGTACAGAAAGCTCAAGACAGGACATACAAGGTGTTCTTTTTTCTTTTATGCTGCTGATTTGCCAATTCCACTGAAAAGCAGCTGTAAACAATCAGCAAGAGTTCAGAAGCAAAGCTGGATATCCTCCTTTGTTCATGTCAGTTTGCTAAAGAAAGCAAAACAGTATCTGCTTGCCATGGCCTGTTGTGTCACTAAGCAAATGTTGTCTCTTGTCTGCAAAGAGGAGAAGCTGCAACCCAGCAACGTATCTTCTGGCGGCCATCCTACCAACACAATTGGAGCAAAAATTCACACAATCATCAGTGGTCAAAGCTCACTGTGCTGCTTTGAACCCTCTGTGAGGTTCATTTTGCTAGCCACAGCTCTTGATGCTAGGAGAACTTGTCTGATCCCATAACTGCTTTTAAAACTTTACTAATTTAAAAATAGTGTACAGTTTATTTTCTTCTTAATTTTTTTTATCATATCACATTTATTGCAGTACACATTTATTTTACTTTTTCCAGCAGATTTTGTACCACTGGTTTTGATCTTGTGTGATTATGATATTCCATGTGCTGCATTATTATTTGTCTGTACCCTTTCTGTTGCCCTGGATCACATTGAATATTTCTGTAGAAGTCATAAATCAATTGAAATAATAACAATACTGCAACATCTGCTTACTTACATCTGGGGTGAGCACAGAGTAGCTTGGTGGAGGCTTATCCACAGACACAGGCAGACAGAACTGCCCCGTCCTTAGCCGCCCATGCTGCATCAGAGGGATCCACTAAAGAGGAAGAATGCTAGAATGAAACCTGGTGAGCTAAACTGCCCTCATTTGGAGAAACATTTACATCAAAAAGCCCAATCCCATACAACAATGGATACTAGAGTTGTTCAGAAACACTAGAAGAGCAGCATGGAAAGCTGCCTGTGGCTCAAACAAAGATGGAGGCCCACAGTTTTAGATACGCTGCTGTACATTGGAACTAAGGAAGGATCACAAACCCTTAACTGGAGCAAGAATGGTCATCTTAAATAAGGCTGGACCCCTGGCAAGGGAACTTTTTATAAAGTGTTTCCCACTTTGGTAGATTTTGAATATTGCTAGATTCTACTTAACTGCAACCTGCCCTAAGAACATATGACAAAGGGTGTTAAAGAAGTGGCTTGAAATGACTTCATAATATAAAATGAAACCTCACTATTGACTATCCTGGCTGGAGTTAATACAGAACTGGGGATCAAAAATATCTGGAGGGCACCACATAGGGGAATATTGCTACACTGTCTCACATAATATGTTATAGTTCAAAACTGTCCAAACGAAGCACCATTTATTCTCCAAATAATAACAACAAAGGCCCTGTAGTCTCAATTAAAAAAAGATCCTGTGCTCCAGAGATGAGAATTACAGAGTTTCCGGATGCTAAGCACGTGCTTCTGGACTACGGGACGCTACAGATGCTGTGGCTACTCACTGTGTAGCCAACAGGAGTCTCCAGGGGTGTATTTTGCTTCTGCTGGCAGCTGATATGGTAAAATGTGAAGAGCAGGTGATGGTTATCTGTCAGGTTGGCTGGGATCTTCAGCTTGAATTCCTCATAGAACTCAGGGGACCTGTGGATAAATGACAGAAGGTGCAGATGTCTTCCAGAAGTTACACGGAACTAAACAAAAAAACTTGGTTTCCCACAAGGATTAAGGCGGAATGCAACAAGCAATTTCTAGCATCTTCAGGCAACAACAAAGCTATGAAGGAAATTGCATTGTATGTTATCATGTTTATTAAAAAGGTAGGCTAAAAGAGGCCTCAGTCCAGATAAGGATCATCCAGTGCTAATCCTCCTCCCCAGCTGCTTTTGATTCACTTGTTGTATTGAAGTTTGGACGTAGTGAATGAAGCAGGAGTGGAAAACTCACTTGTTATGATACACAACAGTTGTATAGGCTTCTTTTGTAAATTCACTGCAACTCGATTTTCCAAAGATAACCTGGAGATTTAGAAAAGAGAGAAATGAATTGACTAAAGAAGGGGAGAATGAAGCCCATCAGGCTGCAGACAGGCAGACTAAGAGATGTGAGATTCACAGAGCAGGAAAGACTGTAGTTTACAATGCACCAACCCTAAACATATACTACACATAGTCCAACATATTATGAACTGTATTGTCTTGGGTGAAGGAGAAAGATCTCCCACTTCAAATCTCTAGCCAAGTCAACAATACCATGAGGAAAACAGCTGTCCTATAAGAAGTAAATAGTTTTAATAGTTCTTTTTTGTTTCATTTCCATTTCTTCTCCTTTAAACAATATATTCCAGTTGTTTTTCTCCCATCAATCAATATTACTTTCTGAATGACATACTGAGAGCTTCTGCAACTGAACACTGCAAAGAGAATCTTATTCTGATGTAAGGTTAATAATAATGAGGAGGGGGGGAGGATACTTCTTAGATTCAGTTCTACAGTAGTGAAATTAAGAATAATCAATTAAATGGACAAGGGTATCAGTTCCCAGAGTGGAAAGAAGTAAAAGGTGGGAACACTCAAAATTCAATTATTTGTAAATTATCTAGAAGCAAGGAAAAACAGTGAGATAGCCAAGTTTGCTGATGACACTAAATTATTCAGGATAGTTAAAAACAAAAAGAGATTGTGAATGAAGTGGTAAAGGCACTTTGATCTTAGTAAGTGCAAAATGATGCAAACTGGGGCAAAGAACCCCAGTTATACCTATAAACTGATGGAGGCTCAGCTCTTTGTGACAGATCAGGAAAGGTGTTGACTTGTGCAGCAGTAACGAAAAAATAAACAAATTCAATGCTAGGGGTAACAAGGAATGAAACAGAAAATAAGTGGGAACACCACCCTTAAGAAATCAAGCTGCAACATCTAGGCCTCTTCAGCCTTGAAAGTAGGTGTTTAAGAATATATAAAATCATGCATGGTGTGGAAAATGTGGATTGAGAAAAATTCTTCTCTTTCTCACAACACAAGAAACTATGAAGCTGTTGGGCAGGAGAATTAGGATCAACAGGGGGAAGTATTTTTTCACTCAGAGGATCATCAGTCTATAGAATGTATTACCAGAAGAAACAGTGACAGTAAGTAGCCTGGATGCCTTTAATAAAGTGTTAGACAAATTGATGTATCAATGGTCACTAAAACTGATGCAGAGGATTGCAAGCAGATGACGGTATTGTATTTCCATAGGCAAATGGTGGACTTCTGTATGAAACAGGATGCTGGACTAGATGGGCTGCAGCCTTGCCCAGTAGGACTCCTCTTATGTTCTTATGTTCCTATCATAGAATCACCACAGCTCTGACATTCATTTTAGCAAACAGCTTTGAGATTTAAGGAAGCAATATGATAATATTTTAAACAAATAAAAGATAAAGATTAGCAGCTTGACTTAAAGCAGATGTTGTGATTGCCAGCAGTTTCCCAAAGCTATGTGCACTTAGAGAGATGAGACTGTTTGATGAGCCATTGGCTTCCATAATACACTTCCAAACAAGACAGGCTCTATTGATTTCCTTTTATATGCCCAAGTCTTCTGCAGAACAATATCAGCTTCCTTCTACTGTTACTTAGATTTTGCTCCACAATATCCAAGAAGCCACAGACAACATGGGGAAGAAACAGAGAGTTTTCTTACTCACGGGCATAGCTTGGCCAGGATCCTCTCCAGCCATGAACTGTAGCTTCACTGTAATGTTTCGTACTGAACCTTGCCGGCTGCTGAAGTTCAGGCTTTGAGGATAAATGTAGAGGAGGTTCCTGTAACAGCAGAAACATCTTTGCAATCTCTCAGGTAGCTTGTGAGGGGCTACTTTGTACATCTCTCTAATATCCCTTGCTGAGTCCTTTATTGACTCCTCAACACTTTTACGTGCTTCCAATCACCCCTTCATTTTGCACTCTAGAACTTAACTCTCCTCTTCCAGAATAATCCATTCCATGCTCTTCCCCCCATCCTAGTTTCCTGTTTTCCTCACCTCTGACAACCAACAAATGTGTCGTCATGTACTCACTGATGATGCTCAGTTGTGTTTTTTATTACTCCATCAAAGCTTTTCTACTTTTGGAGGGGTCTTGTTTTTTCCAGGCCCCTCCATATCTCCTTCTTGTATAAATAAGGATGGGCAAAAAATGTTCACCACCTTTGCAATTTGTACGATCCACAAAGGTTTGAAACTTCTCATTTGAAGCTAATAATGGCTATATTTGTAGACTGAGCTTCTCATGCAAAGTGAATGCTTTTGGGAGTTCGTTTGATGCTACAGAGCAGATTCAGAGGCTTTACGGGTGGCAGCAGGAATTTGAAGCTAATGCGAAGCCACGCTCATTCATAGTGGCTCCATTTGCAGAAATGCAAAATTCTGTCCCATTCGCTTCAAAGCAGAAAAAACTTGGGCCCACCCCTAATGATAAACATTGAGCTACTTAAAGAGTAACATTTAAAAAGTTAGATGGTGATTAGAATAAAACCCTAAAGTATAGTTTATCAAACTGCAAAGGGAAAGGGGAAATTGCTTGCTAATGTGCAGATATAAACTGATATAAGAATGAAAGTTCAAACAACCAGAGACCTTTGGAGCTGGAAGCATGCCCCTCTTTCATATCATCCCCCCCCCCCAAGGGGCAAGTTACATCATATTGCTCTATCCCATACTGGTGCAGCCAGACAAGCCAGAACAAACAAGCCACTCAGCATTTGGTCAGCTGCCCTGTCAATGCACACACACACCCCTGTAACACTTCTAAACATGACACATTGAAAGGCCCTGCTGTTGGCCTTCAGATGCCTGAAAACCTCTTTCATAATCTGCCCCTGCTTTTGTCTGCCAGGCTTGTGCAACTCACTTGCCCTGGGCCAGAGGCTTGGTGCCCTTATAGCAAACAATTCTAGGACAGGAGCCCAGGCTTAACATCCTGCTGATTCATGACAAGCTCAGAAGAGTTGCCCTGTAGCAACTGCAACCACATCTGCCGTCTCTTCTGATCCCTCCCACTTATGGTTTATAAAGAAAAAGGTTTCAGCTGTTCTGTTCTTCCTCTGTCAAGGCACAGCAATGCTGACCTTTCTATTTCTCAGTATCCTGTCATTCCATGCAGCCATGCCTGCTCCTATCCAAAGAAACTCCCAGAAGGCAGCCCTGCAGGAGGAGGTCAACGTCCTGGTCTATGGGGTGCTACAGTTCAGCAACGCACTGCACAGTCTCTATGACTCTACTACAGAGAAGTTAGCCAGGATCAAGCACAGCACTGACCTCCACGACCAGGGTCTAAGAATGCTCCGTCACCTGACTCAGAGTGCCAAGCAGGACCAGAAAGAGATCCAAAGCGCACTTATAGGTCTGAAGGTAACTGAGGCTGGACTATAGAAGTGGGGGTGGAGAGACCAACAGAAATAGTATTGTGATATAAAGATAGCATAGGAGGAGCACTTATATCTCAAGCCTAACTTTACTAGGGTGTCCTGCCTGCAACCCCACCCCACCCCCCACCCCGATATTGCTAAACAACAGTTCACATCATTCTGTGCCACTGGCTGTGCTACTTAAGGCTAATGGAAGTTGCAGTTGAATGACATGTGAAAGGCCTCATTTTGGACTTTCTAGCCACAGAAGATCCCCAGTCCAGTCTACATCCAAGGTTCAAGATGCCGGCAGGCAGGACCCTTATTTCTTCCACCTGTGAGCCAGTTGGGTCTGTGTTTAGAGGGTCATTAGTAGCCTCCTGGTTCAATTCCACCCTCCTACACTGGGTAGCCTTGAGCTAGTCACAGCTCCCTTTCTGAGCTCTCACAGTCCCACCTACCTCACAGGATGTCTGTTTTGGAGAGAAGAACAGAAGGTTTGTCGGCCACTTTGAGTCCCCTTAAATGGGTGAGAGAAGTGGGGTACCAAAGCCAACTCTTCTTCTACCCACCATCTCTGTTTTTCTCAATAGGCTGAGAACATGAGATTGCAGCAGCAAACTGACTGCAATAAAGAAATGCTGCAGAAGGTGTTTGGAGGACACCAGAACCTGGAGCAACAAGTAAAGGTGCTGGAAGAGAAGCTGCTTAGTATGGAAAAACAAAGCTTCCAAAACAAGGCTGCTTTGAAGGTAACCAATATTATTTTGCTGAGACACTTTTCTTGCTGATGCTTTCTGTTGCTCTGTCCTCTAAAACCTACAAAAGGTTCAACCAAATGTTTCAGTATCACACTCTGATTCAGCATCCTTAGTGTGAATCAGCAGCAGTGAGCACAGACGGTCACAGACAAAATCTCTTCCCCTGTGCCATGCTTCCACAGAAGCGTTTTTGCCACCATGTGGATTTTTTGAAACTGAAATAAGTGCAAATCACCAAGATGGAAGGACGAGCATCCATCCAGGACCCCACCATCACCAGTCACCATTCATGTCTTCCAAGAGGCTTCCCCCCCACCCCGAGTCTGATCACAGTCTTGATTATCACACCTTTCAGGAGACAAAAGTGTGTTTGGCACTGGGCCAAGCCTCTATAACAACCTAAGCAATCTCAAAAGCTATGAAGAGTTGCTAGGAAATGCAGCAATAGCAGATTACTCACTGGCCTGAACAAAATGAAGCTGGGTCTCAAACCACTTTAAAGCTATAAGCTTATTATGGGCTTATTCCAATCTCTTTTAAGGTGTTGCCTGCTTTAACAACAGGGGAGGGGAGGGGAGGGAATAGTCCTCTGGAAAAGGATTAAGGCCTTTAGAACCCAATGCATCTTCAAGATTTATTTTCACAAGAAAGAACGTAAGAGTCAGTTGCCAGTTAAGATACTTTTTTTCTCACAGTGGTTAATCAGCTACCAATCAGAAGCTCACAAGCATCATAATATGTTCCTTGCTTACAGGCTTAAGCAACAGGTTCTTAGACATATTGAACCTACAATACCAGAGGCTAGACAACTATACTAACTATAGGTTATTGATAGCTCTCCATGAATTTATCT
This sequence comes from Aspidoscelis marmoratus, assembly GCA_014337955.1. Lineage (NCBI taxonomy): Eukaryota > Metazoa > Chordata > Lepidosauria > Squamata > Teiidae > Aspidoscelis > Aspidoscelis marmoratus. The sequence continues at coordinate 4,738,940 of MTQE01002560.1, read as the reverse complement.
AAGAATCTTCTGAAGTCAATTAAGAGTGGTGAACACCAGCAAATTTTGCGATTATGAATTCTGACTTTGTGTTGTGATGAAATGCTTCCTTTTGTATTGCCTGTTACACCCAACATTCAGTTTCCTTGGATGACACTTTGTTGCAGTGCACTGCAAAAATGCATGCAGTTGAAGTATCCTACAACCAATCTGCTGAACTGAAAATACTGTCCTTTGGGATCGTGGGGCAACAAATCTGTGTCACTTTCTTCCCAGGCCAAACAGAGTAGGAACCTGCACTCCTATTCTTGAAGGGATTGCTCAGAGAACAAAGTGCAACAGAAGACTGCCTGTTATACTAAGCATAACAGAAAACGTGTGTGACATGGAAAAATTTCCCACCAAAAAGCAAATGTTGGGGAGGGAATGAGAATACATTATGACATAGGTCAAAAGATTCCAAGATTGAAAACTGAAATTGAGAAATGTAACAGAAAACATGTCCAGAAAGAGCAACAGAGTGGAGTTAAAGGGAGTCACTGAACTTGTGTGCTTGCGCACACACAGGGTTAACTGATATCCTTCCTTCCCACAGGCGCATATGCAACAGAATTTCACCATCTGGTTCCTGAGAGAAGCAAGCCAGCAGCAGCAACAAATGGCTCAACAGACAGAACAGCTGCTCCGGATGCAAGAGCAGGTAAGGCACACAGGCGAGGTGCTATATATAAGGAATTCATAGTGTTTTTAAGCAACGCCAAGCCAGGCTTGATTACTAGTGGGTGTTTGCCACTTTGACCCATCTTTAGCTAAAACCTTGTAACTCTTCCAACAACACTCCAGGAGATTTTTTGTTCTTGCCCACTTCATCTGTTGTCTTCCCTTCATCTGCTTCCCTCAACTATGTCAAGAATAAAATTATGTACTCTAGCAGTACCCACTTATGGGGGAGATGGATATGATTCTTCTGATAAGGAGAGGTGATACTTTTGCCTCAAGCTTGCCATATTAAAGCAACACATAAACATCCTTTGACAGCAAGTCTGTATGCTTTCATTTCAGGAAGGAAGGGATGGTTAATATGGTGTCAACTAGCCTGCCTGATATAATGCTGCTTCTCCTCCTTGTTTTCAGGCGAGGAACCACAGAGGTGCCAAGCTGAATGTGGAAGACCTGGATGAAGACCCCAGAGTGAAATTCATGCCAAGGAGGTAGAAGAAGTTGTCATCTTTTGAAACAGAAACCTGTATTATCTTTAAAGGCCATAGTGGCCCCTCAGCACCTGTTGTATAGTAACAGTAGACTGTTACAGAAGCCACTGCAGGTAGCCACAGGGAGATCAGCAAACTGGACGAAGACACAATGAACATCTAATGCAAGCTTCTGCTGATATACTAAGACAAATAAAACACTCCTACCATCTGTCTGGGAGAGGGGATGGCTCACAGGCACTGCCATAAACAGAAAAATCTAATGAGGAGTGTCCTATTTCTACTGCAATAGGTCAAGGCTGCATCCAAACATGGTCAAAACCTAGCAGTTAGTTTGGAATAGTATCTGATTTGCCAGATGTGATCACAGTGGTCCTGATGCAGTCATGGAATATAGACCCAAAATCTTGGATTTAAGGTATTGTGTTGCTGCATGACATGCTAAAATGTGGAATATCAACCTAACCTCTGGGCCAAGTGAAATAATCCCAGGAGTGCTTTGTTCCAAAATAGCTGAAAAAGCAGAATAGTGAGTGACATCTCGATGGAGGTTAAGAGTAGTTTGTGGGAGTCACAAAGGTTCACTATCATCATAAAAGGCAGAATGTCTCTGTGTCTCATATGAAAGTGCAACTCCTCTGACAAGCTCTTTCAAAACAAAGAACATTGTTTCCAAAGATCAGCAAAAAAGAGAGAAGGATCTTTCTCTGCAAGCTACTTGGCTTTCACCCAAGACTTCTGCCTACTGCATTAGAAGGTGGATATCCCCAAATGGAGCTGCTATTCAGTACAGACAAATACTCTCTCCTAATCAAGAATGAGATTGCTACGTTATTTGTACTTCGGCAGATCAGACATTGCAAGGAAACATTATGAGCGGTTGCTAAAGGATGATTTTGTTTAATTAAAGCAGCAGCTGAAGTGTTCAAGTTAGAGCCCTGGCGCTGGTTTCTAACAACAGTTGTGTCATTCAAACTGTAACCTTACCTCACAAGTAATGGAAACTTAACGACAGCTTCACTTGAAACTGGCACTGAAAACTACAAAGCCGATAAAGCAGAAAACAGTTTTCATTATAAACTGATTTCAGCTACTCCCTCAAATGTCCTTAGTCTGAAAGGCACTCTTTTAAAGGGTCTACTTATACAGGAAAAGGATAGTGAAAGTCTGTCCTAAGGGTAGATCCCTATAAAGCAGGCACTGCATCACAAAAAGAAGAAAAACACAATATGATACAAGGAACAGAAGATATACATTATTAAGTAAAATCCACTATTAAACAAAACAGAAAAATATAGAAAAATAAATAAAAAGATATTCCTTCCATGGAAAGCCCTGAACTATAACAGCCAAAAATCCTCTAACAGCCTACACTGTCTTGAAAGTATGCCGCCACATAAAGTCTGATGCTTCTTTACCTATAAGTTGTGTGAGGTGTGTAGACTTCCCGAACTGGAAACTCCAGGATCTCCTTAGTGGGCCGGACCCGAAGGTCAGGATATGGCTGGACATGCAACAGTTCAGGGGACAGGCAGTAATGAGGACTCTCGGGCACTGGTGAAATGTCAATCTTGAGCTGGGCTGTAATGTGGCAATAAAGAAAATGTGTGGGAGAAGAGCATGATATGGAAGAGAATATACCTAGACTGGTACAGTTTCAGCATGAGAAATTCAGAATTGACAGGTGTATGAGCATCCTAGCTCCTATCATATCCTTACATTAAAAAGTTCAAACATTGGGGGGGGGGGACACAAGTACATGCAATTTGTTGAGCATGCCTGTGTGTCTGCCTTTGAGAGTTAAAAGCAAATCTCAGGCCAGTAAGAGAGGCAAAAAGAAACCCAGGCACATAAAACTTAAAGTGGTAGCCATTTGTTTTTACAGTAGATATGTCTGTCTGAAATTGAAATCTATGTGAAGTTAATAAATCACACATTCAAATGACCAAAGCATGAGTAGATCTTCAGGCCATTGTACTGCTGGGGTCATATACTGAGCTTTCGGGGATTTAATTAAAAGTCTCTCTTCAAAAATCAAACTATTGAGGATCCACATATGTTGCTCTTTTGTATTCTCTCTCATGCAACACATTCTCATTCTCATTCTCTCTCTCTCTCTCTCACACACACACACAGAGTGATTGTAATGGGCAGCACATTAATTAGCAAATGTACATTATAAAAGCAGAGGATAGCATTGCAGGTCATGGGTACTTGCTCCTGCTCCAAGCATTTATTCAACAGATGGCGGTGTAACACTACCTTAAGCCTTCTAGTCTCTCCAGTTCTATGATGCTGAGACTGGACTGACTGCATGCTGACACCGGAAGGTGGAAACAATTTAAGGCATCTTGTTGGGTGTTCTAGCACCCTGAATATGGACCACAAAGATGGAAAGGATGCAAGATTCCTCCCATTCAGAGATTTCCAAAGAGCTTCCAAAGAGTAAGCCAAAATAAAGATCCCCCTGGCCTGTGATATCTACTCCTGGAGTGCTGCTGTGTGAGGAAACAGGAACATGGGATTTGTGGGTCATTTTTTTTTAAAAAAAAACCCTGTAGAATCAGGAAAAAATTGGCACTGAGTTCAGATGATTAATGGAATGACTCTTGTTCTGGTCCAATAAACAAGAGGCAGTACCCTCTGGCAGACCTCAGACTGGAATAAAACCAATCCAACATACCAGTGACAGGGCGGAGCCTCCTAAGGACAGATGATGGTCGCCTCATATCTGCTAGGAATTTGTACAAGTCTTCATCACTGAGGCGATCTCCTTCCTGAAAATTAGGATTAGGGAAGGGAGAAAAATAAAATAGACCAAACTAGGCAGAGCAGGAAAATATTCCACCTGCAATAAGAATCTTTCAACTCTCACAGAGATTATACAGGAACAAATTTACATCAAGACTTGCTCTATTTCTAGGTATCATTTCCACAGGGATGACTTGGAATTTTCTGTGATACTTTCATTTTTGCCAAATATGTAACTCATTAATTGGCCAAAGAAAGCTGCAGTTTCAACTTCAATGTTGATGGAGGACTTGAAACAAGGAAATATGCCAAAATGTACTTCAAGTAGTGACTTTTGCTCCTGCACTGCTGAAGACCCTGACGCTCTTCTTTTTCAAGTCGAGTTCATGAGAGGGCCATTCACAACATCAACATTTTTATTTTGGAAAACACAATAAAAAATGGTTTCTACCACTTCAAGATCCTCCACTTGAGATTACCCATCACATTTTAGACATCATGAAATGAAAGTTTCCTATACAGTTTCTATGTATTTCAAATGCAAAGCCCTGTGGCCTACAGACTAGTCTGCCTACACTGAGCTGCTGGCCTTTCAAATCCATCCTAAAATTCTGATTCTCAGTTCCGTGGCCAAAGTGGAAGAAGATGGCCACATATGACTGATCCTCTCAATGATCATGCAGCAATTTGGCTTTGTGAATACGTACCCATGAAGACATGAATGATCAGGTGCTGTGACTGGGGCTCATGAAATACCCTGCCTAACACCCTGTCCACTCTCGGACCAATCTTCAGCCTTTTAACAAACCAAAAGGCAAGATCTTTCTGTTATCAGGCAGCCCTCAGCCGACAGCATTCACCCCCTTCCGCTTATTATCTCTGCAGCAGAAGGACTTTTACCTGCCAGCCAGCTGCGGCGCTCTTCAGGCTTTTTTCTTTAACGTTTTAAAGGCACAGTACTTATTTTCTCTTCACATTGTTACCAGCTGACTCTCTTCAACTGTCATTAACGAAACTCTTTTATTAGTTACAACTTCTTTTATGTGTACAAGCTTTGAATTATGTCCTCTTCTTAAAACACTTTCTCTGCTTATAAAAACATGATCAGCTATCAGGATCCTATTCCCAGCTTCACCTGTGGGTGAGCCTAGAGCCCGGATCCTTTCCTACCCCACACCCTGTGAGTTTACCCAGGCAAAGAACCTTTTTACGTTTCATACATGACATTTTATAGAGTCTGAAATCATGACATCCGACTTATTGGTTCAGCCTCTGGGCCAGCTTACCCCATTCCCTCTAACATACTTACCGTATTGCCTGGTCATCATACCTTGTCTTAACATCTAGTGCTAAGGACACCAGTGAATTCAGTTCATAACTGAAATGAATTTGAGGGTCCATTTAACTACCAGAAAAACTGAGAAGTGGAGGTCAAAGGGTTTAGGGAGATTCCTCAATAGCATTTTTATACCTATATTTCTTGTAAGGCTCTGCCACTACTATGTTGTACATTCAGTCAGTATTATGTTCCAGTCAGACCCATTAACTACTAGTCTCTGGAAAATTCTACCAGGACTATGAATTCTGTTACAAAACCCCCACAAAAAGTCCACAAAATAAAGGCAGGGCAAGCAGATTTCAGAGTCTATTCCCTCTTTCTAAGTATGCCAGCACTAATGGAAGGCTGAGGGAGGAGAAAAATGATAGAATCCCATGAGGAGACAAATTCTCAACCATTATTTGCCTTTTACTCTGTTCAGGATCTTCACTCTTGAGAAAGAACTTTCTCTTGCATCCTAACCATTAAAAAGAAGAATGATGCCCACAAGCATTTTAAGTGGTGCTGTTAGCTTCCCACCTGCTTGAAGAAATTGGTGACTGTAAGGGTAGCTGGACGGAAGTTGCTGAAGTTGCACATCTCCTCCCCAGAACTCATACGCTCATAAGCTTTCCTCTTGCGTTCATTCCATGTTCCTTTGCGGTCTAGAAGAAAGGAAGAATTGTACAACAGGATGCAAACAAACAAAAATCAGGGACTGTATAAGAACCTAAGAAGAGCCCTGCTGGATCAGGCTACAGCCAGTCTAGTCCAGCATCCTGCCTCACACAGTGACACACCAATTGCTTTTGAGTATCTCAAGCAAAAGATAAAAGACAGAACTTTCAAATCCTGCCATGTGGCCTTCAGAGGCATCTTGCCTTTTTCTGCAACCTGGAGCCAGGCATCCACTCTGGTAGCCGTTGAAACACCTCCATGATATTGCCTCTTCTCTTCTTAAAGCTATCCAGACTGGTTGCTTTCATAACCTCTTCTATTAGTAAATTCCAAAGACTGATGATCCTCTAGGTGGAAAAATATTTTCCCTTCTTGGTCCTAACTCTCCTGCCCATCAGCTTTATAAAGACATCCTGGTTCCAGGGTTGTACAACAGAGACAAGAATTTTTCTCTATGCACCTTTTCCACAATGTGCATGATTTTATAAAATGAAGAGAACTGTATTCCTAAACAATAAGAAGCATTTGTCTTCAGAGCATGAAGGAAGAGGTATAGCTTTTTGTCTGTAGCCTCCCCAATGTTAGTCTGAAGAGATTCCCCTTCTAAGCAATGTTTCCTTTTAAACAGACTTTCTAGAAAGTTTGCCTTAGAAGGAGTGCCCCTCAGATAGCTGTATAGCATCTAAAGCAGAATCAAGTACAAAGGACCAGGATGATACTTTGTTCTTATCAGGAATGGACTTGGCTCTGCAACTCAGGCTACTGTCATTTAATAAATACTTTTCCCATAGGGATACACCAGCAAATAAAGATGTTCTAGAGCGGTGATGGCCAACCTATGACACGCGTGTCACAGGTGACACGCCAAGCCCTTTTGGGTGACACACCTGGTCACCCTGGCACCAGGGTGTGTAGTGCTTGCTTGTTCTTGAAGTGTACGAAATGCCAACTTTCAATTGAAATTTAGCAAATGTAAAGAATTATTTGTTTTTGTTTGTAATAAAGTACATATATCAAAAATATAACATTTTTACTAGAGCTACAAATATCACAAAATTATGGATATTTCTAGATGTGACACAGCACCCGAGTTAAGCTAGTTTTTCTTGCAAATTTTGACACACTGAGCTCAAAAGGTTCGCCATCACTGTTCTAGAGCATAATTTGGACCATTAACGAGGGACTGTCATTAGCATTTCAAAAAAGGGAGAAGCCAGAGAAAGAAATTTGCATGAGGAAGGAATTTTCTTTTGATTTTTTTTAAAAAACACAGAAATCTGGCAAGGACAAAATGGAAGTAGACTAGGAAGCAGAAAAAAACTAAATGTGTCCTGGAGCTGGAAGCAGACCGTCTTTTTTTTTTTTTTTTAAGAAATCCTCTAAAGATGGGGGGGAAAAAAGCATGACCTTAGTTAGAAGATTAGCAAAATCATCCTAGCTAAATGGCCTTCTAGACTGGGAAGTCAAAAAGTTCCCTTTGGAGAATTTATCAGATAAATCCTACTGTATGGAGCAGACTGAAGGAGCAGGGCTGGTAGATTATGGAGTTCGGGAGATGAAGAGTTTGTTCCTTTAAGGAACCATACCCCAAGCAAAAAGGTATAACAAGGGATGGTCTTCCTTACAGGGGAGGGGGAATATGAGGAAGGTATAAGAAAACAGACCCTGTTGGGGAGACTCCACCTCCTCCTATTAAGGTCAGCTCCATCAGGAACAGTTTCCTTGAACTAAGAAGCTAAAGGTTAACTCGCTTCTTAAGAAGAAGGTTTACTGAGGAGAGCATTCTGAGTGGCTCTAGCCAGGAATTCTCTTTTCCAAGGACTGCTTGACCCACTGGTAATACGTTTTTGCTTTGGGGAATGTCCAGCAGAAGGTGGCAGAAGCCTTTCGGACAGCAACACTGTAGCTTCACTAGAGGAGGCTCAAGTCCCCTGACCTATGTAAGCAAATTTTAAAGTATGGCAGAACACCAAATAGCTGGTCAGCAAGTTCTACAGGTAAGACACCTATGGCTGGAGTCATAAATTTAGCGATACCTGTAGAGATTTGGAATGAGGTGTCATCAGTATGCAGCTGATCCTCAGCAATCTCTCTGAATCAGAACTGGTTGAAGTGCTTGACAGGTGCTTGGAGGCAGTAATGAGCTGGTCAGGAGCTCATAAATTGAAATTGAATCCAGACAAGATGGAGGTGCTGTGAGTCATGGGGTTTGGGATCTGTGAATTAGGGAGGCGCCCTGTTCTCAATGGGGTTGCATTGGCCTGGAAGGGACAGGTGCAAATCTAGGGATGCTCTTGCACTCTGCATTGACACCTGAAGCTCATCTGGAGGTGGTGGGCCAAGGACACCTGCTTCCAGCTATGGCTGATTTACCATCTACTGTCCTTTCTGGACAGAGATGATGTCTTAACCCCAGTAGAAATCAACCATTCCATTGAGTGAATGAAAGGAAGTTTTAATTCATACATCATTTTTTTAAATCTTACTATTCTTTTTACTTTCTCTTGTAATATTACTATCTAACTGCCATATTTGAAACATACTGTCCAATATTTCATTCTTATAATTTTAGTAATCCCATTATTTTACTTCCTATTCCTCTTGACCCTTCAAAAATTCTTCCATTATTTCTTCAACCTCAGTCAATGGCCTATTGATCTGTAATTGTATATTATTATTTACATACCAGGAAATGACACTTAAGGTATTTTATAAATGGTATAGAACACCAGCTTAATTATCGTGTATGATTCCTGGAATGTCATCACACTGCTGGCACAGGTGTGGACACTGGGGAAGGTACTTCCACCTCTGGTGGGAATGCGATAGTGTTAAAAGATTTTGGAGGACTATTCATAATCAAATCAGTATCTTAAATATAAATGTGAAATGAACACCTGAAACTGCCTTGCTTAATGTGATAACAGGGAGAATAAGAGCAGATAAACAGTATTTATTTGACCAAATGATGTATGCCCCACAACCCACAACTGTTTTGGGGTTGGAAGTATAATTCAAAATGGTCATTAGACAAATATAAATATAAATAAATATGGTATAAGTATTTTATGAAACAATACAGATTTGGAAAAAAAAATGAAATAAGATTTAAAAGTCAAGGATTGAAACTGAGTCCTAGGGCAGAGGACAATTGGAAAGAGTTATTGTGTTACTCAGTGAGACCCCCAAGCACCAGAACTTTTCAGAGAAGAAATAATTAGACTGTCTCTTTGGTCCAACTCAAGTAGAAGAGAAGACCTAAAAGTCGTTGTCAACTGAATGCACTAAGGGTGGTGGGGGTGCAAGTATGCCTAATTATTTTTGTATAAATCACATTTTCATGTTTGGTATTTTGTTATTTTATATTAAAAATAATTAAAATAATTAAAAATAATTCAGACTTCATGAATACAATGGGTTGCTAATGTTGTACATATATACACTTCCCCTCACTTTGTAACACAGTATCCGTGTAGCTGAATGCCTTAGCACTTTCCATTTTCCCACCTTGTTATAATAGCTTGCAGCTGTCAACAGAGTTTCCCACTTTGTTTTTCCCCCTTGAAAACGCTGACCGACTTTTGACCCTCAAATCCCACGCCAGGCATATTGTGCCTGAACAGATGATCCGGCCAAAGTAATTCATGCTCTGGTAAATTCCATATTGGACTATTGTAATGTGCTCTGCATACGAGGTTGCCCTTGAAGATGGTTCAGAAGCTGCCAGGTGGTGCACAATATAGCAGCTAGACTGCTGACTGGAACTGCTGGATGGATGCATACCACCCTAGTCTTGAAAGAGCTACACTTGGCTGCCAATTTGCTATCAAACACAATTCTAAATGTGTACTAGACACTGAAAGCTTAACCCTGTTGTTTTCACAGTCATATAGGGACTCCCAATCTAAGGGCCAGTCAATATTAAAGCATTCGGGATGGCCCAACACACTCTGCGACGTTGCATATACACCCCACAGTAAAAACTGCTCCACAGCTTAACTGGGGCTCTCAGTACAGCCCCAGATGCAGCCCTCACAATGCTACGCTGCATAGGACAGGGCATTATGACTGTGCAGTGGCATGCCATATTGGCAATTGCTATGGCAACTGCTGTGGTTGCATGGTTGGTCCCACATGGGATCATCCACATTTCAGACGCTCCCAGGTTAAGACTGTGTGCCCTTTGGGAAGAGGTTGGTGCTCACAATGTGAACGCCGGCCACCATCCAACTTCTTTCTCACAGAGGTCAAGTGCAAAAAAGCCCCAAGTGAAAAAATGCCCTTCTGTTCTATGCTAAACAACTGCATTAATATGCTGTGTGTTTGCTTTAAGCTCACATGTTCTGCAGCTGAATCCAGGAAATCGTCATGACACTGACAGCATACTGCCAGTGCATTTGTGGTTTTGGAAGTAGAAGTTACTTTATGATATGGTCACTACACATCCACCAGACTCCTTGCCCACCCAGGAAACAAAGGAGTATTGATTCATATGCCTTCAGTCTCTTTAAACAGTGAGAAGCAGCAGCAAGTCCCCATGTGCTCCACTTGCAGAGTGCTCAGCAATGGCTACATCCAGACAAGAGGAATACCTTGCAGAGTCTGTGGAGCAGCTGTCAAAATGCCATAAAGATTTTACATTACTCTGCAGTCCCAGTGAAGTAAAGCCCAATGTACCCAAGTTTAAAAAAATCCTACTTATATCGGCTGCAGAGTTTCCCTTTCCTATGCATTTTCCTGGGTGTTTGGGTGAGATTTCGCCTTCACCCAGGAAGCAGCAGGCTTCTCAGAGTGGGAGGAGCTGACCACGTAGTCAGAAGAACCCTCCCTGATGCTTCAAAGTTCTGGGAGAATGTAGGGAAGTTCTGTTCTCACTGCAGAGCTCCTTTACTTCGCAGTAAGTAAACTTCATGTTTTAATTCATGTTTGGAGGCACATGTTATACTTACCACCCTCAGAGTCAGTAGCATCCCTTTCAAGCAAACCAGTGCTATTGATTATATTCATTAGGTGGATGGCAGTCCAAGCAAATGGCATGCGATATTTCCCCAAGCGGATACAAAATTGCTCCCCTGCTACTCGCAGCTTTTCCAGCTTCTCCTTGTTCTGGAGAGACAAGATAAAAACCTCTTAACGGTTTTGGCAAACCCATAACCATAAAATAAGACAACCATTTTAAAACTGATGTCAGTACAGGAGGCACAAATTTAAGTCACAAATTGCTATGGTTATACTGGAATGCAGGGAGTTTAATACCGGAACCCAATCTAGAAGAATGTTCTCATGGGTAGAAAAAAGCAGCCTTTGTACCCTTAGGTATGACATAATTGTAGAAATAAATATATTTCAGCAACCTTCACTGCATCCGTCTCTTTCATCACCATGTATGGCTCACAGCATTCACTGATGTCCCCTTGCTGCAGCACTTTCTCCAGCTGGATAGGAAAAGGAGAAGCAGATCAGTGGTGAAGCACCCTAAGAGATGTCCTGAAGTATTAAAACAAGTATGCTGAAGGCTCTATGGCATAGATCTGCCCCGCAATGTAATTATATATGGCCCACAAGAAAATATCAAATGACTACTAGAGCTGGCCTACTGGTAGACAGCACATGCACCACTAACACTACAAATCCCAGAATGCTCTGCTGGTGTGTTGGTGCATCAATCAGAACCCACAAGTGCCCCTTCCTCTGTTGACATTCATTAGTGACTTCATGATACCAGTCACATTGGGCCACCCCTCCCAAAAATGGCCAAATGAAAGGTGGAAAATAGAAGCCTTCTAGAAATGTGAATGCCACAGTTGTCTTTTATTTGACATTTGATTTCCCGTGTGTTTATATTATTAAGCTTTGCTTGTCCCGGATTCGGTGTTTAAGCAAAACTTAAGTTCTCTACTTATGCATAGACAGTAGCCTATAGAAAGGGTGCCTGGCCAGGACCCCTGAAGTTAGCGATAGATGAAGAGCCCCACCCTGATCTTTTCTGCACTAAAAAGATCTGTGGAAAGAAGAGCTAAATTGTGTCCTTTGTAATGCACGTTTTTGGCATATGCTTACTCTGATAAAGTTCTTCTCAACACACGGTTTCAAAATTATTCTCACAGATAAAAGTTCCAGGAATATCCTTTTAAATTTTTCTAAGATTTTTGTAAACCATTTTGGGAGTTTTATAAACCACATCAGGAACATTTTAAATAAATACATTTAAAAGATCAGATAATACAGTTAGACCCCCATACTCATGGGGGATTGGTTCCAGGTCCATTGTGGTTACAGAAAACTGTGGATATTTGAAACGTGGGGAAATTGCACTCATTTCCCCATAATTCCTCTGAAATCCCATGATATTTCACAGGAAACATGGGAAACCTTGTTCGAGATGCACTCAATTTCCCGTAATTCTTGTGAAAATCTTATGGGATTTCAGAGAGACTATGGAAAATCTGGAAGGATTTTGGGCAATTTCCTGCTTGTCCCAGGCTTCGGAGGAATTTTAGGTAGGTCTAATGCTGCCTGCAGGGGGGGTAGGGGCTGATGTGGTCACCATGGAAAACTAAAACCACAGTTACCAGATCAGTGGATATGAGGGTCCGGCTGCATTTTCATCATAGTATTTGCTAGTCCCATTAGTTTCCTAGACTTAATTGTATTTATTTGTGAATTTATATTCCACCCATCACCAAATGGTCCCAACAAAAAAATATAAAATGTATAGAATGTTCTTAAAACGTATTTAAAGTGTCACTCATAATGATAGTTAGAATGGCTCCAAGCAGCTAGGCTTACAGGATATGACTCACCTTGATCACCAAGAATATATCAGGAGACGGGTGTGTAAGAGAGAAGATAGCAGAGCGAGCAAGTGTGGAGATCGCTGGGTGACCATTATGAGCTCGCAGCAAGCTCTTCATATGCTCTGAATTGAGATCAAAGTAAAAGTTTTCAGAAATCTAGAAAAGCGGAGAAATGAATGAACCAAAGTTACCAAGGTACTCACGATCTATCCTCACAGCAATAGAAGAAACACAGCGGAAAAATATCTCATCAGCCAGATAAAGAATAGAGGGAAATTCTGAACCTAAGATGGATGAGGTCCATCCGCTGTAAATCTGGAATCTAGGCTGCTGCCATCGCTACTGTTCTAGCAAGAGTTCTATGGTTTCTTGTGATCCTTCCAGATCTACTTGGCATCAGACTGCAGTTTCTTGAGGGTCTCACTAAGTCCACATTTGCAAGAGTGGGAGAAGGGACATAGAAAACTTAGAAATCACAGCACACTCATATTACTTCAGCTCGAAACAGCTTGTGTACTTGGTTTGGGGCGGCAATCTAATCCATGAGAGTATTTGTACCACCACTTTTTGTCATAGGGTTCAGCTGTGAAGATCTACCCTCTAATTTTTTCTAGTCAAGCTCTTCATGAGATGGAGGTTCTTAAAGCACAAACTCAGGACAGCTTGCTGAATCAACTGAAAGACTCAAAATATAGAGGCAGCTAATGCCTAAGAGGTTCCTGTCGGTCCCACAGAAGAAAAGGAACACAGACTGCTTTGATTCATGACGTAAACAGCCCAAGGTAGATGCTGCTGAGACATCCATTGCTCAATGCAATCCAAAATATTTCCAAGCCACTGTTCCCATTTATGTCAAGCTAGACCAGCAATCTGAAATCCTGTGACAGGATTCTGCTATGCTTCCCTCACTTCCTTCCTTAGAATCCAGGGCTGGTTCCTCCTGAAATAGCAGGGCACAGCAGGGATAACAAAAAGCTACATACCTTCTTCTTCTCTTTCATATCATAGAGTGCCAGGGATCCAAAGATGGGCTCAATCTCGATCTCAAATCTGTATCATAGAGGGAATGAGATAGATGGGAAAAGATGACTGGAAGGACCGTGCAGAGGAAAATTGCTATCTACTCTAGCCACACCCAAATGCCTGGTCCTGGTAAGGCAGAACATACTGAGGAATGCAATTCAAAAGGAATCAAAAGATTAACCATCACCATCACTATCAATTCCCAAACTTTTTAATGCAACCCAAAACTGAATGTGCCACAAGCAGAAAGCAGATGCCCTGAAGAATCAGATGTTTACTGTAAAACACATACTGTATTAAAATGGCAAAATCCAGATCCCTTGCTGCTCAGACAAGCAAACCCTTTAAACTCTATCATGGACCCTTTAATTCATTTCCAAGAAGCTAACGGATCCAGTTGAGTTACACAGATGAAGACACATTCCATTACCAAAACAAAATACCTGGACAGAATCTGCAATGGACACTTTTCAACCCACCCACCTACCCATGAGAAAAACAGAAGACAGCTGCTTGTCAATGTGTATCGCGTATCTGGATTTTACGACTGATCCAAGGGCTCTGGGAAGTGGGAAGCCACAGCTGATTGTACTTTTTAGTTACCAGTAATAAGGAAAGGCTGCAGGCCTTCTCTTGCAAATTTAAATCTCACAAGCAAAAAAAGCAACTACTGTTAAGAAACGACTGTGTAGACCTCAAACATCCATGCAGTATTTTGGTTTTGCTCCTGTCAGATAAATAATGACTTACTTCAGAGACAAACATTTCACAAGAATCCTTTGACCAAAGTGCTCTTTGGGAACTTCTGGGATGCTGCAGCGTTCTATTGCCTCATCCTGAGGAAGCAACGGACAAGAAATCATTCATACCATCATATGCTGTAAAAATCCTGTGTGAGATAATGAACACAATAACAATTATCATATTCCCAGCAGCAAGGGAAAGAGTGGGAAGTGCTGAGAGATAAGGAAAAGAACAGAAGGGCCAGAAGAGCTAATGGCCACAGATGCCCTGAGCCTGACTTCTGACACAATCCAACAGGAAACAGAAAGAAAAGCTCTACTGGTTTTTCATCCTACCTTCAGCACATATTCGGCAGAAAGAAAGGCCCAGTTACATCCTGACAAATGGACATCCTTCCAACTATATCAAGACTGACATACTACAATCACCTGCATTCTGCAGCACTTCACAAAACCTTAGGGTTTATAATCACCTCATCTGGAGCAGGGTAAAGAGCCAGAATCTCCCTGTAGCGATTCTTCTTGCGCAGTTCTTCATTCGTGTTGTCAGTCTCTTCAATGGCAGTCCGCACCAGGAGTGAGCGCAGCAAAAAGTCAGCCGCAGAGTTCTTTAGGTCGAAGATGCTGGAGGCCCAGCTGCCACGGGGAGTATCATCCAGCGAGGCAGAGCAACGTTTCAGGTCATCCTAAAGTGGACAGAGAGCACTCATGTTTAGGGAAAGCTCTGAGCTGAACTCTATGGAGAGTCACATCTCCTTCTTAAAGCAAAAAATGTTTTTCCTTCAAGGGACTTTCCTTTCCAGAAGTGACCTTTGGCAAACAATTGTACAAAAAGAGCTTGAAAGACTGGCTTGAAATTTGCCTTCCCAAAGGGGGAACAGAAGTAGACAGGCTTAACAGCAGTGATTTTACAGTTTTCATGAATTCCTATACAAAATTTACCATCCTTAAAACGAACAAGAGTATAATTGTAAGAGTAATATAAGGAGACAGTGGGTGACCATGGATACAGTTCTTTTTGAAGTATATTTTGGCTGTTTGAATTTTAAAAGATTAGCACTAAAAACAGTAAGCATTATTGTGTACATACTATGCTTCATTCATAGTCCATCCTCTCCAAATGTGTGTGTGTGAGAGAGAGAAAATGCACTTGAATGCCTGTGTGTATACATATACAAAACCACACAAAGGTAAAATGCAAGAGTGTGGTTTGCAAACATCTGGATTTCACATTCTTCATTTCTGCATCCTCAGATTTGGAAAGGCCAGTCAGAAACAAAATTCTGACCACATCTGGATATGAATAGGGTGTGCACGAATATTCGTAACATTTGATCATTCATACAAATTCAGGCATTTGTATACAAATCAAATGTTACAACATTGTCATTCGTATTCATACAAATTTTATTTTTTTATATATTTCTATTCTGCCCTGTACCTGAAGGTCTCAGGGCGGGTAACAACCTTTAAAATCCAACATATCAAACAAAACATATATTAAAACAATAAGAACCACATGCATATGAATGTTTGGAACATTCGTGAACCAGGGGCGTGGGGGGGGGAGTGGTTGTGCCAGTCACATCTGCAGTGGATCCAGAGTGCATCAGACATGGATCAAGAGCAGATTCAAAGTGTATTCAGGGCAGATTTCACACTTTCAGAGTGGATATGTTATGGGATACA
Organism: Aspidoscelis marmoratus; assembly: GCA_014337955.1. NCBI lineage: Eukaryota > Metazoa > Chordata > Lepidosauria > Squamata > Teiidae > Aspidoscelis > Aspidoscelis marmoratus. The sequence goes on along the minus strand of MTQE01002560.1, from coordinate 4,722,751 downwards.
TATCAGATACGTATTGTATGGATATGCATTCATATCAGATATTCATAGGAGTTCGTATCAAACAGAATCTATTCAAACAAATATAAATTTTCTTACATTCAATTTGCTACAAACTGAATGCAAAAAAACCCATTCATGCACATCCCTAGATATGAATCTGGGATAAACCTAGGAGTCTGTTATGGAACCTTCCTATAGATCAACTTACATGTGTGCTATCATGAATATATGATATCACCTCCATAAAATTAATAGTAAATATATGGATTCGGGGGGGGCAGCAATCAGATGGGGGCACAATATAAGCATATACAGTAGGACTGTATACCACAGTCCTAGATTGTAATTATCACAATGATCAATGAAATTAAGCAAGTTATTCAGAATGGACCCTACTGCTATCTGGGAGATGTGATTGATATCCCCTTAAAATACAGAGGAATAAAAGAAGATATGCTGGCAGTAGCACAGATTTTGGCCACAGCCGATAGGGATGACATTAAAAAATTAAAAAATAAGCAAGGATTTACTATTTGGATACAGGCCATGACATATAGAAAGCAAGAAGCGGTTGCTTCAATAATCCAGGCTTGACCAACCTGACCTGACTTACCGAGTCCCCTTGAGAGCTTCGCTCTTCAGTTACTTCATCTGCCTCAAAGACTTGTCTAGGCAGCTCTTTCTGCCTCTCCCTTTGCCTCTCAGCATTGATAGCATTATACATGGTGCTTAGTCTTTGGTACCTAAACCAAGACAGAATAAATAATTATGTCCCTGCTTGCTTGGAATCTGTGTGACAGAATGAAAGCAGAGGAGACTTAAAAGACAATCACATCACAGCAGGCTGGAATAGACTGCTGTCTTTGTTGAAAGCTGTTGGGTGCTTTCAAATCGCGTTCTGCTCCTATTGATTGCAAGAACTCACACTTGCCATTTTGCCTTGTCTCTAGTTACACTTTGTAGCTCTTCCAACCTTAGTTCAATAGTATCTTTGATCTCATCCATCCACTGTTTTCCTATTCTTCTGCTTCCTTCCATCTTGCCAAATACATCATTTTTGTTCCTAACCTTTCACTTTCATGCAATGTACATGAATGCCTACTTGACAATAATTATCTAAAGGGAGCAATCAGGTTTTATTTGATACGGACTGATTTATTCTATTTCCTTTGAGAAGTCTCTTATTTTCTTATTTTCTTGTATAGTATAGTTTATTAATGATTAGTCAAATTACCATATCATAAAAGATTATGTAACAATGAAAAAGCATATACAAGAGCAATAATAAAAATGCAAATATTAATACAACTAAAATAGGATCTGCTGTGCAAACTTTATAACTCTTATCTAATTGTGTCATAAAGTTTACATAGCAGATGGTTTTTTTTTTTCAATCCAACTTTCCTCTCCCTGGTTTCTATATTATACTATAGCCACATCCTCCATATTTGTGTTATTTCCTTCTTCCTGTTCCCTTAGCATCTTATTCTTTTATCTTTAATCATATCAAATATGAAGATTTCCCAAATATGATCTTTCCATCTCTATCTTCCATTTACTTTAATCTTTTCCAGCCATGAACAATAGCTTATCTTGCTGCCCACCATTCTTCCTAAAAGCGATATATTTTGCTTCAAGTACTGTATTTCAATCTTCTTGCATGATATGCTCCATCTATAATTTGTAACTCTACTTTTCTGCGGTTTTTCTAAATCTTTCCTTGTACCTGACTTTTGGTGATTTCTTTAAAAATGTCAGAAATTTAACTTCTTCAGTTTTCTTTGTTTTTCCATCTCCTTCCTTAACCACACTTAGTTTACAACACAATTTCTTGTAATGACCATTTTAAATGTTTCTGGCACTATCACTTTTTCAATGCCAATCTTTGCCATTTTTTTTAAAAAATACTGTTGTATCTCCTTGTCCTAATTTTTCTTTTCTCAAAATCATAGGACCAAATTTCCATCTCCTTAAAGTTTCTGTTCTTTCATTGATTTTCAGTGCAAGAAGTAGTGGTGCATGATCCAATAACCATATAGGTTCTGAAAATCAATCAGCTACCAAATGTTCCCTACAGTAACAGACACACAGCCCAAATTCAAAATAGAAAGTGCTGTATGTGCCCTTCAAACGTAATGTTTCTACCACAGGAATATAAGAGAATCCCAAGCAGGCGGCAGTGTCAGAGCAGAGTTTCCCAACCTACTTCCTCTGTACAATGACCCAGTCTTCTGTGTAGACCTGCACAGCATCTCGGACACGGGCATCCTGCTTCCTGAAAAAGCAAGAGGAAAAGAAGTCATATGGAAGAATCATCTGGCCTGGAAAAATACTCCTGAAAAGTCTGAACTGCAAGGCTAATACAAGACTGAACTTCCCTGTCCATATTTTTCTTTACCACCTTTAGTACAACTTTGCCTCCAGGAGGTCACAAGAGCTCAATAAGTTTTGCAGATTCCTTCTACAGAAATCGCTTAATGTCCCAGGGATATTTTGAATGGTCAGCATTTTGTCCTTTCAAGACAAATTTTCTTTAAGTCACTCAGAACCTTTAAGTTTCAAGGCGAGCTAAGAGCACTTTCTAAAAAAGGCTGACATTTCCTCAGATACGGATCTGATGACATCCCTCATGAGTTTGTTCCCCACACTAGACTACTGCAGTGTTCTCTTCAAGGAACTACCCAGTTCCCATTCAGAAGCTGTGACTGGTGTTGAAATCATCTGCATGCCCTTGCAGTATAATGCCAACCTGTACATTCTAGTAGCCATGTATCTATAAGGGCACATAAGCTATCTTACAAACAAAACACAAATGATCAGTGCTCTAAAAGAAGTTCTAGAAAAAGAGGAGGAGTTGGCTTTTCTACCCTGCTTGTCTCACCCATTTAAGGGGGCTCAAAGTGGCTGACAAAGCTTTCTATTCTTCTCCCAACAGACACCCTGTGAGGTAGGTGGGGCTGTGAGAGCTCAGGAACAGAGCTGCAGCTAGTCCAAGGTGGCTTTCTGGAAGAATGCAGACTCAAACTAGGGAAACCCCGGATAAGAATCCAACACTCTAACCACAAGACCAAACTAGTTCCTTTCAGTTTCCTGTTCCATTCATAAATTCAAACAGAATCCTCCTCTGGCCACATAGAAGGCTTTTAAAAGCATCTGCTCTTCAATTTCTGATACCTTGTGTTATTTTACTGTATCACTATGATGTTTGACTTACCAGCTAAAAACATGAAATGTCAAAGCACAATTTGGCTTACTAGTATGATACTAATACCTTCAATAAGTTGTGTGCCTGACAACAATTCATTGCTGAGTTATCTATTTAGTGACAGGTTTCAGCTTGCCTCTAAAGGTTGTGCAAATGGTCCTCATCTCCCCTAACAACTATTGAGACAAAGGCAGAAGGTATTTGTAACTTTATTTAGTATTCTTGCGTCCAGTTAGAATATTTTTGCACTGACTCCAGGTGATTGTGGTGAATTATATATCTACCAAAATAACCATGTAGGATTAAAATAGTTGTATCCCAAACACCACAGTTAAAAACTGTAGTTTTATCCAGTCCTATGCAGAAATACAGAACCACAACTCTATAACTGAAGATCCCTGTCCCTCTTGTATAAATTATGGCTTCTATTATTCTGGGCCACTCACAAGGATTTTACTTTGATGAATTACAATATACTTCCAAGAAAAAAAGTGACTTTCTTCACACTTCATTACTTCTTTAGTATAATATCCTATAGAGATAAATGACTTACACAATCATGGCAAATACAGTATATTCTGGCGTATAAGACTACTTTTCAACCCAGGAAAATCTTCTCAAAAGTCAGGGGTTGTCTTATACGCTGGATGTCTTCTTCTTATACGGCAAGTATATCCCAAACTCTATATTTTAACTGGAAAAGTTGGGGGTTGTCTTATACGCCCAGTCGTCTTATACGCCGGAATATACGGGTAATACTGTTTCCTTTGTTTTTCAGAATTTTGAAGGACAGAGTTCTTCATCTACACGTGCTTACAATTTGCTGAAGCTGTCGTCTGGATCCTCCATCCCTTGGTTAAATGCCAAATGTCCGGATGCTAAAGAATATTTATTTTAAAAACTTAACTACCATTGATTCCCTATGCAGTTCATTCTCATACTTCCAGCTGAAAACTGCTGTAAAGTTCGTCTATAAACATTTTTGCCTTCATCAAAAATACTGAAGTTATTTACGGAACTATTTGACCCTTTGCTAGATCTCACTCTCCCTCCTGGAGTCCTACCAATGTGTGCAGCATGTCAAACATAGAAAGCAGTTCTGTAATTATTTTGAAAGCTTCCTGCTGTTTAATGTCTGTTGTAACTCTCTCTGAGACCCTTGGGTGAAGGGCAGGGTATGTATGCATGTATGCATGAAAATAAATGCCTTATTTCCTATTTGCATCTTCTTTCCACATTAGTTGTCTTCACAGGCACAGCTAGGAAGGCCTTTAAGATCCACACATTTTATATGAAAGATCTGTTATAAGATCAACTCCTGATGATTTCAGCTAACAGAAAATTTTCACATGCAATCTATAGCTTATTATTAGTTGCCTCCTCTGGGAACTATAAACGCACCTTCCAGGAAGCTTTTATCTTCCCCTCACATGCAATTAAAAGCAATTTTCCAAACTTCATTGGCAAATCAAAAAATAGTTTTTTCCAATATTGTTATGATCGCACAACTACACCACACCCCCAAACAATCCAATGGATGTATACATTGACCCAGTTTACTGGTGGGATATAATGAGGAATACATCCATTACAGAATGACAAGTAGTACACTAAAAACCAGTCCTCTTACGCTCCATATTCTCCTGCGGGAATAACTGCCACTAAAATGTAACATCTCTAGTTGCCACAAAGTTCTCCAGCCCCGCTTCTACCAGTTAACTCTCATGTTTATATCGATGTTTATGTATCTCTGGTCTTGGTAATTGGAAGCATCAGGCTTTGGAACCTGCTACATTCCCATGATGGGAGGGACTGACCAATGTACCATTTCTCTTCCAGAACTGTGGCCACAGTGGCAATTACCACATTTATGTTTTCACTAGTCAATAAGCAGTATAAGTGTACTTGGGTGTAGAGAACTCATACAACTTATTAAGTCATTTTTCTAGGCAACCCTTGCTTGCCTTTGATTTAATGGGTAAAGGCTACTGTAAACGATTCTGCCAAAGGAGTTCCAACCCACACTTGTTAGCCACATCACTTACTCATCATCAGGGATGCCAGGTTCCAGCGTCCGACAGTCACGGGGTTCATGGATTACTTCTAGATCATCAGCAGGAAATTCTATCAGATCGCGAAGTGGGCCCGGCTCAACCTCTGGAGGGTGACTGCTAAGGAACTCTTCAAAGTCTACTGGCTCCACAACTTCAGTCAGAGGCACCTGAGAAGAAGGTATGACAGAAAGAAAAGGACCTCCAGATCAGAAACTAATACATGGCCTGGCTTTACAGAAGCTTATTGTGGCACATTATAGCTCTGTACAACTGATTATCTTTCCACTGAATTTTCAAAGAAAAACACTAATGAATCAAAGGCAAACATAATGGTCGTATGAACCGGGAAGCAACTTTAAGCAAGTATAAAGCAACAGATCACAAATTAGAAGATTCACTGAGACTACATTCCCCTTTTTCTTCCAGAATGCAATTACAGTGGTACCTTGACATACGAGTTGGAAATGTAAAAAAAATTAATGGGACTTTTTACCATATGTGGTGGACGTGTAAAAAGGCAAAGAAATATTGGGTTATAATATATAATTTGATGTCAAGAATTTTGAAAAGGAGTTTTAGATTTAATCCAGAATTGTTTTTGTTGGGGATTGTAGATAATACATTAGAAAGTGTAAACTCGTTAATCCTCTATATGGTGACAGCTGCAAGATTTTTGTATGCTCAAAAGTGGAAGGAAGAAGAGATACCATCAGGAGAAGAATGGCTAATTAAGATGACAGATCTGGCAGAAATGGATAAATTAACAAACTTATTAAATGATAGAACAACGGATAAATTCATGAGAGACTGGTCCCCCTTTATTGAGTACTTATCAGAGCTCGAACTGACGACTGATGGATTTGAGTGAGAACAATAATAACCAGGAAATCAAGGAGAGACAAAGATGCGGAGCAACAAAAGATGGATACAGAATATAGAAGTCAGACAAGCGGAGGAAGTCAAGGGAACTTTTAATAATGTAATAATGGGAAGAGTGTGTAAATGATTACTTTCTTTTTCTTTTTTAATAAAAAAAATAAAAAAAATATAAAAGAAAAAAAGTAAACAAGAGGCATGTGAAAATAGGTCAGTTGAAAAAAAAAGAAGCAATTTTCCCATTAATCCATTCCAGCTCCCAAAACACCACCTCAGTTGTTTTGTTATGTACTGTACTGTATTTACATACTCGTATCTCAAATCTTGCTCTCATCTCAAAGCAAAATATCACTCGCTCGGCGGCTTGTATCTCAAAACACTTGTATGTCAGGGCACTTGTATGTTGAGGTACCACTGTACAGCCACAGGTCAAAGCACACAACAATGTTTCCACTTGATATACACTGATTCTCCATCCACAGCCATCTAGAAAATATCCAGAGGAGACTTCTAAAGAAGAGGCCAGAAGTTGAATGTATATAGAAAAAGAATAGGAAGTAAATAGGCTTCTTTTTTGTTATTGCTGCTGTTCTTCAGGATGAAAACATACTAACAGCAATGAAACACGCGAACATATTGGACTGAAGAAAAGAGAGGCAGTGATTGAGACTGTTGATGGAATCACTGATATGATCAACAGCAAAGGGGCAAGGCCAGCGTGGGCCAGTGGAAGTGCACTGAAAACAGGTAAAAAGTGGTCCCCAGGTTCAGGAATAGTATCTCCCTTGAGGTGTGCCACGCCCCTTCCTTGTATACAGGAAGGCGAATAAGATGCATTCTTTGCCCTGGCCTTTGGCTAAGGTGATTATACTTTTCCCCACTCTGTAGATATTTTTATTTTAATAACTGGGATATTCTTTTAAATGGGTTGAATCTTTTTACAGTGTTTTTATGTGTTTTATTGTTTTTAATATATACTGACTTTTAATTTGCTGTTTTAAAGGTTGTTAACCACCCTGAGACCTTTGGGTATAGGGCGGAATAGAAATATTAATAATAAATAAATAAAAATACAGTGGTGTGTTATGGTCCCTCTTCTTCAGGCCTTAGAATGAAAAATCTAAGGAAGAATATCTGTGTGTGCTCACTCGCTCTGGGGGTGGGTTGGAAGATATGTGGACTAGCATACCTAAACTCTGGCTCTCTTGTGGAATGTGTGTGGATGTACCAAATAATTCAGAACAGCAATTTGCATATCCCTAGCAACTTAAGATGCATCCAGACATCACTTATTTATCCTGCTACATTTGAATATTGTGGGATAAAGCATATTCTGGAATATTCAAATACAATAGAATAAATAGCTGATATCTGGATGCAGTCTTACTCCTCACTATAGCTAAAGAGATGCTAAATCTAAGAACAACCTCCCCCAACCCCCCCAATGAAACACAACATGCTGCCCACAAAATCTGTGGCCTGGTAGCCTTTTGTTTATTTTTTTAAATACATCATAAAGAATTATTTAAACATAGCATGTTACTCAGGTATATGTTAGATGTATGTATGTATGATCTACTAGCAATTCCTGACATGCCAGAGATACTGATAATTTCCAAAGGAAAGCCCTCAGGCCGGTTTACTTTTGGTGGAGTTACACAAGTTTTCCTTCCCTGTCTTATCAGCTGAAGCATCCTTTCATGCCTTAGCTGTAGGTAACTCACTGTCTGTGGGGTGTCACCACGCTTCTTGGAAAGCTGAGGAGAGTTGCTATATTCTCGGGACACCTGCTTCCTCATTTCCGCTGCCACTGTCCTGTGAGGAATAAAGACAAATTATGAAGTGTCTATTCTCTTTTGCTTGCTTGTATTCACACCAGTTCTGTGAAAGATAGATAGGCCACATAATCAGTTGCCTCAGTAGCAAAAAGGTTGACATTTGTACAGCAGGTTCCATCCCATTGAAGCCAATGTGTTATGCATAAGTGTTAAGTTCCCCTAGGCATCAGTTTCTAATTACCACTGATAGCTATCTGCTATACAAAAGAGGTCACAGTTCAGTGACTGTGCAGGAGCAAAACTATGCTATGTAAAATCACATTATAAGGGGAACAATTGTATTATCCGTTGGCAAATCTATTTGTTCTGCACTGAATTTCAGAATTTGATTTTCTTCCACAATTGGCAATATGCCCAAATAATTTTAGCAGTTTAAAAATAGCAGGTCATTTCAGTAACAAAATTAGACAAATTAGGGGGGAAGAGGAAAGAGGGGAATGCATATACAGTGAAGGAAATGCTCATTAGTTTCAGAAAAAGAAATCCAGCAATTAGAAAAAGAATTGGCTTTTATATACTACTTTTCTTGCCCTCAAGGGGCCTCAAAGCAGCTCACAAACCTTCTGTTCTTCTCCCCACACAGATACCTTGTGAAGTAGGCTTGGCTGTGACAGCTCAGAAAGCTATGACTAGCCCAAGGTAACCCAACTGGCTTTGTGGAGGAGTTAGGAATCAGACCCGGTGACTACAAGATATGAGTCCAACACTCTAACCACAAGACCAAACTGACTCATAGACCAAGCCCACTGAGGTAGAGAAAAGGCTTCCTTAACCATTTCCTAAAATTTGTCCCAGCTGGTCTACTGCTGTTTATAAACTAATGAAGATGAACTCTTTTTGACAGATGTATAGCTTTGGTAATTTTTTAAAAAAATACTTTTTTTTCTTTAAAATAAAGCAAAATCCAGAAAATTAAGCCCTGTGGTCCTTTTAACAGGAAGCATGAGGTAAATGATTACCACAGAACTTACAAGTATGGACAAAGATGGTAATACCCTTTTCTCTCCTTGCAGACTCAGCTCTTTATTCACAATTGACCACATGTGGGATATTGTTTGATTCTGAAAGCAACTATCATCACTGTCACATGTGTATCCTAGAAGGAAGAATTAAGTCTTGGCCGTTTTTCTAAGTACCTATTGAAGTACCCATTAAGGATCCATTTGGCTGAGAGCCATATGACTCCATTTCTACCACAGACCCCATTAGGGACACATCTGTTTCCACCACAGTTAGGGAAATCCAGATCATATGAGTCCTTCAGGACCTATAATCCGGATTTCTACAATGGGGTCTTCAGCCTTAAAACCTGGATTGCAGGGAGCCTGTTTCCACTACAATCTGGCAATGGGGTCTAGAGGAGGCTCGGGGGTGGGGGGGAGGCACCCATGGGGGGGGGTGCCCCAAAGTCAAGACTTTGGAGTCCCTCTGAAGCCAGCTCCAAAATCCCTCTGAAGTTGCCAGCTCCAAAGTCCCTCCGAAGCCAACTTGGGAGAGTAGCGTAGGCTCTGAAGAAAAACCCCTTGCGAAAGCAATGCAGCTGTCAAAGGCTCCAAAGGGTCTTTGAAGTTAGCAGCAGATCGCAGGAAAGGCTGGGCAGCAGAGGATGTGTGGTCAGGGGTTTCTTGCAAGCACGGTGGTAGCTTCTGTTGGGTCCAGGGGTGTGTAGACGAAGGCAGCTCGAGCACTATGACTTCGCACCAGCGCCAGCGCTGCCTCCTCCTCGCTTTCCCCTTTGCCGCATTGTCAGCGGCGGACTCTTCGCCCAGCTCCATCCTTTTATTACTTCCTGCACTTTCCCCATCAACTGCATTATACTTAGGACAGCTGTCCCCACTCCCGGAGACTGACCTACTCTACCCTTTCCATGGCTTCAAATGCAAAATGAAGGAGCCAAAGTGTTCAACAGCAATGAAGTGGGAAGTTCATAAATAAGAGCCAGTCACAATCTGTCAGACACACAATAACAAAAATGCTTTATTCAAAATCTAACAGTACCAGGATGGTCAACCTTTTTCAGTAGTAGATGGGAGAAGGGACTTATGTTTCAGCAGGGCTGGACCAGGTAAAAAGGCCAGTGTGTCTTGCTTAAAACAGATGGTTTGAGAGCTACTTTGCATGCTGCTTCTCTCCTTACCAAAATTACTTCAACTTAAAAAATAAAAATTAACTTGACATAAACAAAATGAGTAAAATATAACCACATGGTTGTTTTATTGTTTTCAATAATGATACATCCCCCAAACCACAGCAATCCAAAGTCACAGAACACTGTAGCTCAATTATAATGAGTCTGCCGAGTACAAAATATTTAAATTATCAGTAACTGGACAATCATCATCATTTTGTATTAAGTTCCTCTACTATCTACACAGCTAGTCTGAGGTTAGTTTTCCTAACTTCCAGTTTGCACTGCTTTTTGGTTACTTGATTCATGTGGATTCAATTTCCACAGAACGAAGATTCAGTGTGAATCAAGATACAACTGTAAATAGAATTTGGTCATGTTTAAATTTAAAGGGGAAAAGGGTGGGGAGATACAAAAAGGAAAAATACAGAACAAAAAGATGCATAAAAATCATAAATGAAACCTTCATAACAATAAACGAAAAGTAAAAGATCTAAAAGTGACTTGTAATCAGGTCCTTAATTTTTAAAAAAATTCATTATGGTATTATTTCTAGACCTTCCTTCTTTTGACTGATATTGATACACTGTTTCCTGAAATCTTGTGGATAGAAAGTCTATAAAGGGTCCTCAAATTTTAGAAAAAGAAGTTAAAGATTTCTCTCTAATCAGACACGATAGTATATCCATTTCCACCAGATATGACACTTTAATCATCCAGTCTTCCATTGTGTGCTGTGTTCTGCTCTTCCATTCCTGTGAGCGTGCTCATCTTGCCTCTGTAGGGCTACAAACTGTTAATGTGGCTTCTGTAGAAAAAGAATTCAGCCAGCTCTGGTTTATTTATTTATTTTTTAAGGAAGTTACAGGACTCAAGTCATCTTGTTCCAATCCAACTGCCTTTGGACAAAAGATGACATTTTATGCATAACTAAGCATGTGGATAAAATTCCACAGAATTCCCAATGGGACTTAATGCTTGATTGTGCTTCCATTTCCTAGGACTAGCAGCAAGCACAGTTTTAAACTTAAGAGCCATCACAACCCAGTCCTTTTGGGCAACCTAAAGTACTCACAGCTAGAGACTTCTATCTAAATCCAACTGTGATTGTCTATATGCTGTATGTTCAAACTCTTCTGAAGCAGAATAGGATTAATTTATTACAGTAAACCAACACAGCAGACACTGATACTTTGCAGCTAACAAAATCCAGCTTCAGCACAACACAGTGAAAGTGCCAGGCCCTGTTGAAGTGGACTGGGAAGTACTGTATGCTTAAAAACTGTGCTTTCAATTCTCCTTTGGCTCCTAGTCACAAAACTAAAGGCTAGAATAGGGCTCATGATCTACCAGGCACGAACACAAAGAGCAAGAAGAATGATGGGGAAAAGACAAGGGGCTCCTCTCTTCTCTGTCTTTCAAAGGAGAACCATTATAATGAAACACGTACAAAACTGGTGGATGTATCTAGTTCTTCATGCATTCAGAATGCTAGGTTTTAAACAAAGACAAAGAACGCTTGGAATCGACATCCCTTATTGCTGTAGGGCTTGCAAAAAAAAACTCAGATTGCAAGTACTGTTTCAGCATATTAAGGCAGACGT
>MTQE01002560.1:4699236-4709421 GCA_014337955.1 Aspidoscelis marmoratus | reverse complement strand
TTAGCACCCATTAGCGACACATCAATGCAGAAGCAGCTTTCCCGATGTGTTTCCAATGGGTGCTGCTGTGCGGATGTGGTTTTCCCAAGTGTCTAAAGTGTGGTCTTAATGGGTGTTAAAGGGTCAATGCTGTAGCACCCAAAGAGGTCTCCAGTGCAGAAGTGAAGTAGGTAAGTGTTTTAAATGTGTTTTAAATGTATCTTTAATCCGGTTTCTGCGGCCAGTGCGGAAACACCCTTAGTTATTGTCTATTTCTTAAGAAGGAGGAAGTGAAAAGAGTCCCTGAGTGCACTAAGTGGCTTGAAAACCTAGGCTAGTAGTATCATGATAAATATTAAATATTGGAGGGTTGGCTGAAGAAATAGGTGGTGCAGTATGAGAACATGAAAACTGATACATGTTTTGGGAAGCCATAAATCAAAGGAGACATTTTTCAGCCCATAAGGAAGTGCTAAGCTTTGACTGTGATTAATTTTGCCAATTAATCTGCCAAAGTAACAGGTCTAATCAACAGTTCCAGACCCTAGAGCAAACACATAGACTTTAATGCTTAATATCTGTTGCTTTGAGTTTGCCTTTGCATTATTTTTCTTTCACACTATCTGCCTTTAAGCTTCCAACTGTGCAGCTTAACAAAACAGGCAGATGCACCACTAAATCCGCTAATAAGAACAAAGGACATCTGGAGAAGGAGGAAGAGGAAGCAGCCGGTTGTAAATAAACTGTAATTATGAAAGAATGTTGCAGTCTGGAAGAAAGTACATAAAGCCATGAGTTCTTGGGAGACTGCTCCAGGAAGCTACCTCACCCTTTCCTTTAGCTAAGGAAGTTGCTTTGTCAGTGAATTCCTGCAGAACAATACACACGGCTCCTGACTTTAAAGTAAACACTGTGCAATCAGATCACAAGCCAGATTGTTCAAAAGGCAGAAGAGTGAAACGGTTTGGGGCATGCCAAACACCATCCATGCACAATGATACAAAGTAGTCCTCAGCATCCTATGGACCTGAAGCTACTAGGGGTGTGCACAATGACACTGGAAAAAATCATTCGAATTTGCCAGTCGCAAGCATTCACATAAAACTGAACCAGTTGTTCGATCTTCCAAAAATCCAATCAAGCTTTACAAACTAGCCTCCTGTTTGAAAAAAAAAACAATCAAATATTCACATTTCACCAAATACAGTGTTTCCAAGGGAGAAAAAAAAATAACATTTGTATCCTGTTGTGGGACCTCCTGGTGGCAAAATGTGATAAAAACTAAGACAGCCTTAAAAGCTGTCATTCAAAGGGTGTCCAACCCTCCAAATGGAAAAGTTCAAGTGTGACCAATAGCAATGCAGGACTGAATGGAAGATGCACTCATAAGAGGTTTTCTCTCCTGAATCCTAAATTCAAGAGACACACACTATATACTCACAGACACATTTAGATGGTGAATAAGGGCTTTTCTGATGGGAAAAAGTCACTAAAATTTCACCAAAAAAAGTTTTTAAATGAATGTGAAAATCTGGTTGTTCAATTTAATTATTCGACAAGATAAAAATTTGGATTTTTGGTTTGATAGAGAAATGAATATAATCCCACCCCCACCCCCGGCCCATTCCTAGAAGCTACACCAATGTCCTGGTGGGCACCTCACAATGCTAAGTATGAAACAATGTCAAAACATATAGGTATCGGCTACAAAATTGTACCATGCAGATGGAAGCATGAGATATCCAATATCTAACAGCAGAAAAGCTAAAACAGACAGAACAAATTGCATTAAACAATTACTCACCATGCATTTCACAATTCAGGGTTTATTTATAGCATGCAACTATAGAGATATTTGTTCTCAGGATGCTGAAAGCTGCTAGAGAATTAAAACCAAGAATTCCTTCAGGGTATATGATTTATAATAGAAAATTTCCCTCCCCCCTAAAGTGTGACTTGGGCATCTAAAAAGGGTTGAAGGCAAGAAAATAAAATAAGCAATTAATATCCAGCTCTGAAAATTTTTTCTCATATATGTCAGCACAGATTGAAATGCCCACACAATACCCTAACTTCACATTGAATTTATAACAAGTCATAATTGATAGAATATAACCTTCTCTCCCCTTCTACCTAGTCTGTGCAACACTTTCATATATTTTGCATATTTTCCACAGCACTGCATCTCTGCATGGCTGTGTCTACATATTCCACCTTGGCTGTGGGCGCATCTCCATGGTCTCTTTTTGCTTCCCTCTTGTGTTGGATTTTAAAAATGTGGGTTGTAATTCAAAATAAAGTATCCCCATGTGGTTTGGGGCAACACGGATTTAAAACGTACTTTCTTGTCTCCATGCAAACTGCTTTTTGTGAGCCCACATCTTTTTTTCCCCACCCCAACCCCATCCCCCCACCCACTGCAGTGATGAAAGGCAAAAACATCAATTGAACCTCCAGAACACAAAACCATCCATTTACTTGGCTGCCAAGAGTTAAAAGCAGTTACAACAGTTCACTCTCTCCATAACTAATGCTTGCAACATAGTTACAAGCAAAACTGAAAGCAGGCTCCCTTCAGCTGTCAAATACAGCTTAGTTTCACCTCGGAGGCTGCATTACTAGGAGGGAGAGAGAGAGAGGTTTGCTTGCTGGAAAACAATCTCCCTGGTAATGAGAATGATAATTAGTATCACCTCTCCCTGTTAGCAAGCACAAAATCTCTCTCCCCCTCCGAACTGAAACAATGTGACAGTTCGGAGCTCTGCTTGTGGCCCGAAAGAGCTGACAGCCAATTCTTCTGCAGAGATAAAAAATGCCTAAAAATTCAGTGGAATATGGGAGAAGATATGGAGAAAATGTCTCCACGCTCCCAGGAAAACCCGCCGGCTTCCCAAAAGTGCGATGGTAGTCTTGTTTAAAGGGGTTTTTTTCTGCCGCGGATTTTCCTCCTGTGTGGCTCTGGAAGCCCGGAGTAAAGCTCTGCATGCAGACACTCAGAAGCAAAAGAAGCTTTTTAACAGATTTTTCTTTGCATGTAGACAGGGCCTGTGTCTACATGTTTCACCTATGTGAAGCTCACCTGGGATATGTGTCAGCAAATATTTATTATTTATTCATTCTATGTATGGTACAGTAAAGCTGCAACTGTCCAATTGCAATGGTAACTTAGAAGTATCCAGTATCCAGCCATCAAATGTAAATAGAGGAACAAATGTGGAATCCATACAATTTTGCCAAAGAAGCAGGGGGGTGGAGAAAAAGCCTTAAGCACAAGAACACCATTTTTGAAGATCTGAGAAATTCCTGTCCTAACCCACAATTTGTGTTGCTTTTCCCCCTCTAAATACAGATTCCTAACAGGATAATCATCAACTGGCCATTTTTGCCAGGGGCCTGGGAGTGTATAGCTATCTTCTGAGCTTGATGATTACTTGGGCTATGGCCACACCTAAGGTTTAATCCAGCTTCAGTCCACCTTCACAGCAAGAGAACACATCAGCAAAGGGACCAGTAATTTTCTTTCCACATTGTCTATCCCAAAGGTTAACTTTCTGAGTTTAACACTGAAAGAAAAAAGCTTGTCTCTTTGCTGATGTATTCTCTCACTCTGAAAGTGGACTGAAGGCGACTTAAAATTTAAGTGTGACCCCAGACTCAGTTTTAGCCTCAGTACAGGGGCGCATTTTGCTTTCTTGCCAGAAATCCACTTATTTTCATCTATTTATCTAAGCAAATGTGAAACATAAACCAAAAGAACACACATACAAATACATACTGATTTTTTAAAAACATGCATAAATCTCATTCCCAGCTTCAACTTTTTGCAATATACACATTTAAGCCATAGATGTCAAAATCTGGCCTGCACTATAATTATATTTGGCCCACAAGAAGATACCAAATGTCTACCAGACCTCGTCTACCAGTAGACAGTGCATGCACCTCTAATACTATAAATCCCAGAATGCTCTGCTAGTGCGCTGGCACATCAATCAGGAAGCACAAGTGTCCCTTCCTCTGTTGACATTCAATAGTGACCTCATGCAAACCAGTCCCATTGGCCCATCCTTCCCAAAAATGGTATGACAAAAGGTGGAAAACAGAAGCCTTCTAGAAAAGTGAATACTACAGAAGTGTCTTATTTGACATTTGATTTCACATGTGTTTATAGTATTAAGCTTTGCTTGTTTCAGATTCAGTGTTTAAACAAAACTTAAGTTTGTTTCAATATGAAAAGGTTCATCATTACATCTGATGAGAAGGAAAAACTTCCTCAATTGTAAACATTTTTTTCAGTAAGTATCAAGACTGGTCCACAGCTTTGTCCAAGTTTTTAATTTTGGCTCACTGTGTATTTGAGTTTGACACCTGTGATTTAAGCAACGTAATTCAATTGCAACAATACAATACAAGCTTTGCTTGCTCTACATTAAAATTCAATGTAATACATATAACATAAATTCTTGCTTAGTTAAACTGGATACCAAACACAGTGTTTCCATGGGAGAAAAATAAATATAACATTTGTATCCTGCCATGGGACCTCCTGGTGGCAAAATATGATAAAAACTATTACTAAAACAGCCTTAAAAGCTTTCATTCAAAGGGTGTCCAACCCTCCAAATTGAAAAGTTCAGGTGTGACCAATAACAATGCAGGACTGAATGGAAGAGGCACTCATAACAGGCTTTTTTCTCCTGAATCCACCGTTCAAGATATGCATACTATATACTCACAGGCAGATTTATGAATAAATGCTTCTCCCCTACACAGTAGCCTCAAGTGCTTATCCAGGCATGTTCTTCTCCTTTCCATGGTCTCACTAACATTGGCAATGAGTACCTGGATGAAATGGTTGGTGAACAACTCCACCTGAGCTGACCTCCATGGATCAGCCAAAGGCTGGGCTATACCTGTGAGTCTAGGGGCCTGTTCACACTTAGCTTTATTCTGGAATATATCCCAGAATTGAGGCGTCCATATGCTAGCGCAGGCCACAGCAGGCCCCAAGTGATGTTTATCGGGAGTACAAGAGACCCCCATCATGAGATTTATTCCAGAATACAGCCAAGCGAGAACAGGCCCCAAGATAGAGACACACACTAGAAGCATGCAACCACAGGCAAATGCAATCACCTAGAACTTTGCAGGTATCTGCTGGAATGAATTGGTAACAGATTTTTCATCTGATCAGACCAAATGTTAAGGAGGAATATTCTGTCTTCTTTTCTGCACTTCTTACAGACCTAGGATCTGCTCGGCATGGAAATGTTCTATTAGCATAATGAGGGCTTTCCCCTCCCATGCAAATTCCCAGAGCAGCCAACCCACCATCTTCAAGAATGCAGGAATGAAAGGGTTAATTTTTTTCCCTCCCGCACCTGCTGCAGTCCTGTTAATTATCAGGATTTCTGTCCTCCGTGTAAAGAGGCACTTAGCTCCACATAAAATCTGTTCTGACTACCCAAGATTTAAAATGTACTGGAAAAGCAGCAGGCAGGGAAACATTTAAGAACAACCACCCCCTCACCATTACTTTTCCACTTCAAGCCACCTCCTTTAGAGCCAACTTCTCCTCCTGATGTAATCTGCTTTGAAGGTTTTGATATAAATCATTGGAAGTGAATAAGCAGTTCTGCCCTCACTAACTTCCTCTAGATGAGGAAGCTAAGCCAGGAACCTCCAGATGTTGCTCCTCCACAAATCCTCATTCTGCCTCCATGGACCCTGCTGTCTTAGACTTGTGGGAGATCAAGTCCAGCAGTGTTCTAAGAAAACCACACTACTTACTCCTTCCTTGTGATTGAATTGGAATACTCTCTACCCTAAATAATCTGCAACAAGACACTCTTTTCAATTTCTTTCTTCAAGGTGGAAAACTCAACAGTTACAAACCCACCAACCACCAGTTATTCCTAGTGCATGTTGCTGCCTGCCAAACAGAATGAAGCAAATCATTTTCTGAAGTGACACGACCACCACACCTGATATTTACAATGGCCTCCCAGAAAAAAAAGGACACTCTATTTATTTGTTTGATAACACCCATCCCTTAACAGCTGTATTTGATTACACAAAAGAGTAATGTAAAAAACATGAAACATTAATGGCACTTACCTAGGTCTGAGAAAGGTCCTTGAATTTCACTATTTAGGTCTCAGAGATTCACAGTATGGTATCTCAATTTACATGGTTTCCATCTGTATGGATTCCTTATAGCACAGGGTGGGTCCAGACTTAGGAAAGTGAGGCATGGGCATCACACTTAATGCCCAACCCTGCATAGTGGTGGTGCATTATGCCACTGCTACTTTGAATTTACCTACTGCAGAACAATCAACACTTGCACTGCAGTATAAGGTAAATTCAAATGTTTCCGCCAGTCCAGACAGGATGGCAAGAACAGCGAATGACTGCCCCTTTCCATATGACACACATGCCACAGAAGTCTTACAGCCACCAAGGAGGAAGCTGCAGACCTCTGTTTGATGTGGGAACAAGGAGACATCGCTTTGCTGCGGCAATTACTAAATTCTGACCTGCCTTGATTTACATACCCCCACTGATAAATTCCAAGGTCAGAAGGCAGCTCTGCTCAGCACTGAAGACTAAAACAAAACCTTATCAAAGGGGCATCTTGCCAGTCATCAGTGTGTTCCGCATTGCCATCTGTGAATGACTTTGGGTAGTGGAATCTTGTGTGGTGGTTTTTAGGAGTGGTATTTGTTTATACTAGAATTGCCCCCTAGACAGAGGCTCTCTCAAGGGACTATACTGTGCCCCTTTTAAGGCAGGTTCCTTTCCTTCACTGTCTTGCAATGGGAAGTCTTCCTCATTTGATGTAATTTTCAACAGGGCCAGTCAACCACAGTGTAAGTCAATGGAGTTACATGGATTTACACCGAGGTCTACTGCTCCACACTGCAGGTTCTCAGAAAGCAATGTTTCACTGGAAAAAAACCCTTGCATTGTGGGAAGATCTACTGTACACACATTTGGGTGTCAATTTGGTTTAGACACAGCAAGGAAGGGCCAAATTCCCCCCCCCCCAAGACACATGTAACTGAATCTTGCAAGTGGTGAGCTTACAAGTACAGATGGGCTATTATACCCCCCAAAATATGTTTTTTCACTACTATACACACAATTGTGAAAGAAAAAATAGGCAAGATTCAAAGATGCAGTAAAAAACCTGGTGTGCTGAACTTGTATTTCCAGTTTGTGTCTCAGACCTCTGAACTAATTTGTCATTGCTGTCTTCCTTTCTTACTATCATGTCCCATCACAACCATAAACACCGTCCAACCAGCAATGCTGTCCGTTTGCCTTTCTCTCATTTTTTAAACCTGCACTGCAAGACGTTTGTCACCTTTGGCCATTTTTAATTTTCCTCACTTTCAGTGGTTAGTAAGTGGAACAGGAGGAACACAGCGGAAGAGTCTCAGTGAAGGGTGCATGAGCATACACTGATCTTGAATACTGCTTAAGCATTTGTTTTCAAACTAGCCCATTAGAAGACAACACCCCACCAACCCCTACTTCTAGAATTGTCAGGGAAAGCAGATATATATGTGACTAATATATTACTATACTCGTGACTATAGTTTTTCGCTTTGCTTTTAAGGCTTTAAGAGATAAGCTCAAGCCTTGAGTGACCACACTCTTACAGAAACACAGTTCTGCTATGTCCAACACTTCCATCAAATAGGGTGAGGCAATGACCTCCAATGCCTGATGCAAGACAGCAGTGTTCCCACCTACTGAAGGAAAAAAACAGGCGTATTCCACATCACTTCCTATTGCCAACCCTCCTGGATTATAGCCAAATCTCCAGGGATTTGCTCTTACTTCCCAGGCTGCTCTGATGGCAGTCTGGGAGGTTTGGAAGTGACAGAGAGACCGTGAAGAAATTCACTGCTGTCCATGGTCTGTTCCGTCTCTCCCTTTTTCACTTGTGGAAGGACCCCTGCCTTTCTGTCTCATCCTCTCATGATATAGGAGCATGCCTACCTTGCCTGAGAGGACTCTTTGACTTGAGATGGTGAGCCAAAGGTACGGCAATACCATCTGACTGCAGAAAGGCTGAAGGCAAAGACAGTAAGTTTAAGTTATCATTTATATAATTCACAGACATCAAGGTCACATTCACTTCTGTTCCGTTCCATGCACACACGTATGGCCAGAGTTAAAGCACTTGAAACAGTTGGCAGCCTTCCTTACCCTCCCTAGGGCAGGCTGTTGTCATCAGCTGCAATGGGCACCCTGCTGCCACTGTCGACTTCCGCACTGAGAAGGGGAGATAATCACTGTATCTTTTGCTACCAGGGGCAAAATATTATCTTCTCCCCTCAAGACAAATATATCTGTACTTATGTTCCTCTATAAGCCTATCTCAGGCTTGGTATTGCGGGGGGGGGGGGGAGCCACCACTTTTTTTTAGCCAAGGACCTCTACAGGAACAAAGTGCCCAGAAGCCACCCTGAATTATTTACCCTCAGCATCTGCCAAGACTGAAGTCAGCCTGAGGCTCTAGAGAGTGTCGTCTGCTTCACAGACAGGCAATCAGATGCTTTTTTTTCAGTATTTGCTGCCCACAGGCACATTAAAAAGAAAGGGTGGAGTGGCAGAAAAGGGAAAATGTTCTAGTTTAAAGAGCTGCTGTTCAGATCCAAATGAATTTCTAAAGGGGGAGGGCAAAGAACAACAAAAGCATTGGGCTTTGTTCCCAGAACATTAAGCTTGACCTTTCCAGTGATGGGTCAAAAGGAAGGAAAATCCGGAAGAAAATGGGGGAAAAAATAGATGCGAGAAAATCAGAGCATGGCTGCCAAAGTTCCTCCTGGCAAAAGCAGGGGAAGACATGGCTTCTTTCCTTCCCATAAAACAATTCAAACACCAGAGAGCTGACAGGACTGAGATTTAAGTTGTTCTCTGAGGATTCACTCTCACAAAACATGTTTACTCCCAAAAACTTCCAAAATGTTCACAGACGTAGACAGACGGACACTCCCAAAGAAGAGATAAGCTTTGCCTATCGCAGGGGCCAGAAAAAACTCTCTCTCCTCTACACACTTTAAATCCTAGTTCAGAATTCACCTGGGTCTCCTCTGGCCAAGCCTTCATCTTGCTAGGATGTATTTAACTGGTGATGGGAGTGGCTTTAGCTCAGTGGTTAGAACAAACTGTCTTGGAAAGCAGAGGGCTGCCAGTTCAATCCCCAGCCTCTCCCCAGAAGTGGGCAATGGCAAACCACTTCTGTATCTCTTCCCCTACAGTCAACCAGGAGTTGGCCATGACTCAGTGGTACCTAACAACAGCAACAACTTACCTGGAGAAAAAAGAGGCAGCTCCTCTTAGTGTCCATGTCAATAAGAGCTAGATGCTTTTCTGTGCATTTCCATTCTGATGGCAGGTAAGTGCCACTATACAGGACACTTTAAACCAGTGGTTCTCAACCTGTGGGTCGCGACCCCTTTGGGGGTTGATCGACTCTTTCACAGGGGTTGTTATGAAGTAGCAACAAAAATAATTTTATGGTTGAGGGTTAAGGTTAGGTTGGGGGTCACCACAACATGAGGAACTGTATTAAAGGGTCGCGGCATTAGGAAGCTTGGGAACCACTGCTTTAAACGCTGGCACAACCTGTGCCATATGTGGTTGAGGCACACCAGTACAATAATTCCCACTGACTGGTCTGGGCATTTCTTAAATGGGAAAAAACCCGGTCAGAACTTGCGAAGGTCCCTGGGTTATCTCTTGCACTATGATGCATAAACCTGCCCAAAGAAAATTACCTTTCATGGATGTGGTAAATACCAGAATGCACGAGTTTATGTCATAACAAATACACTCAGCCTTAATTCTGCTTTTTTCCAGTAGTACAAGATACCCTCTTCCAAATTTTGTACTTATTACAGTTTTCATTATTATTAATGATAATATATTGTCCTTCAATATTATTATCATTTTCTAATATGCAGGGTAAAAAGTGGTCACATGTTTCAGACCTGCATAAAATGTAGGTCATGTTTGGGAAAACAAAACAAATTTTCCTTACTTAAGGATCACTTCAGGAAACATAAACGGACTCCTCCCTGTCAAGGCCACTTCTCATATTATCTATTTACTGAATATTTTTATATCCTAACTTAGCCTGAAATTCAATATCCACTTACATAAGAACAAAAGAGAAGCCCTGCTGGATCA
>MTQE01002560.1:4686328-4699226 GCA_014337955.1 Aspidoscelis marmoratus | reverse complement strand
TGAAAGATGTACCTAGGCATTCATTCTGGTAACCATTGATACATCTGTCCTCCCTCTGGGTGAAGAAATACTTCCCCTTGTCAGATCCGACTCTCCTACCCATCAGCTTCATAGAGTGCCCCCTGGTTCTAGTGTTGTGTGATAGAGAAAATAAATTTTCTTTATCCACCTTTTCTATACCATGCATAATTTTATATACTTCAATCAGGTATTACTAGGTAGCAAACACAATTGAATCCTGTGTCTCTTTCCCAGACTGAATGGTTAATCTCCTTACATGCAACAGGCCTAATTGTAAGCATGGAAAGATATTTTCTGTAGTCCATCTAATCCCAAAAAAACCAATGAGAAATCCATGGGAACAAAGGTCCCCAGAAGAAAAACTTATTTTTTCATTAAAGCAAAGCAGGCAATTGCAAGATTAATTATTTAATTGCCAATCAGATATGGGGTGTTTTTCCACTGTCACTAAAAGTACTCATTAAATACCCATTAATGGGTATGAAATGGCATTTTTGTACCCATTCATGGGTACTTAATGGGTACTTCTAGTAACAGTGGAAAAACACCCATGGCTTTCTTACAATATGGGTATGTCAAGACATCTTAAAGCTGTCTTTAAGCTTCAAATTTCCTGCGCAGCCACTTCCCATTGTCCAGAGAGGACAAGGGAAAGGTGTGCAGGGAGGGCAGAGCTCCTCTGGAGCCGCAACCAGTTGTCCAGATGGGATGATCAAAACTCTGCACTATCCTCCCTAAGGAGGAGAGAAAATGCAAAGTTAAAAGATGCTGATAAAACAGCAGCTTTTAACAGTGCACTTTCCCTGCTGCTGCTGCGCCGCCACTGTTGATTGATGGTCCTGTGACCACCAGATCAGTAGTGGCAGCAAAATTTGTGCCACTGTCTGGAGGCACAACTCTGTCCCGATTCTCCTTATGGAACACCAAACCTGCCCTTCCCAGGCCTGGTCAGACATAAGGATCAAGATGCTCCATTTTTAAAGCAACATTTACACTCTTCCTTTTCCATGCCTCAGTAACCACTGAAATGCTTGACTACAACATTTGCCCATGGGACATCCCCCCTCCAAAGATTTGGGACCCTATTCCAGGCGAAGGTACAGTACACCAGGATTTTATTTATGATTTTCCCTCAGCCTTAAGCTAAGACATCAGAGATTGTCCTTCCGCATACAAAACATGTTTTCTTCCACTGAGTGATGGCCTTGTACTTTTTGACAACTCAAAAGCATTTCCTCTAAACTATTACCAGAGGCACTGGAAGTTTATTTTTAGAGTGCGCAGGCAGGTAACACAGACTCTCAGAGGAGCCTCCAGCCCTGTTCCTAGACGAGTCACTGATTCAAGCATGCCTTCAGACTAGAAAGGCACAAAGTCAAATTAATAAAGCATCCAGATATGCTGAAGGCAGATTCTTTTCTGAGATCACAGAAACCTCTGCTGATCAGCTCTTCAGCAAAATGGATGCAAAGGAAGCTAATGTGCTTGTTCACAAAACAGAGAAAAGAGCACGCTTAGAAACAGCACTCGGTGGGGTGGGGGGAACTAAAGCAGTTCTACATCCCACAATATGTATGAATCAGGAAAAGATATTTTCTTAAAATGATTGTCTTGATAAGAGTTAATGAGTTATTGTGATACAATATGATTAAAACCTATGAAATTATGCTTAGTTCTAATAGCTTAACTGAGTCTGGATGAACATGCATATCCATTAAGTGACAGGGAAGATAAAGATGTTTTGTAACATGTTAATTTTGCTATTTCTTTTGTATATTTCTTCTTATTGTATGCAGACTTAAATTTAATTTTTTGAAAGACACAGTTCTTACCAGAGTTCACAGAAGCCGAAGGCTACTTAGCAGAATTGTAAGCTAAGTAACATTTATGCTAGGACTACTCAGTTTATAGCCCGGTGATGGCCAACCTATGACACGCGTGTCACAGGTGACACACCAAGCCCTTTTAGGTGACACACCTGGTCACCCTGGCACCTGGGCATGTAGTGCTTGCTTGTTCTTGAAGTGTACGAAATACCAACTTTCAATTGAAGATTTAGCAAATGTAAAGAATTATTCATTTTTGCTTTTAATAAAATACATATATCAAAAATATATCTTTCTTACTAGAGCTACAAATATCACAAAATTATGGATATTTCTGGAAGTGACACGCACCCGAGTTAAGCTAGGTTTTCTTGTGAATTTTGACACACCAGGCTCAAAAGCTTAGCCATCACTGTTATAGCCCATTTGTTAACTACAATGTTTCAACAGCTCTCCAAATACAAATAATCATAACAGTTAGGAGAATGATTAAATGTGTATCCAATATTTACCAATTACGCAGATCTGCAATGAACTCTGTATAAATGACCACATTCTGGGAAAGAAACGTTGGAATTTAGGCTGGCTTTTCAGTAGGAACAAATAGATTTTTAGAAGGAACTGTGTCTATGGGTGTTTTTCCACTGTCACTGAAAGTACTCATTAAGTACCCATTAATGGGTACTAATTAAATGGGTACCCATTAATGGGTACTAATTAAAGGACCCATTAATGGGTACTAAGTGGCATTAATGTACCCATTAATGGGTACTTAATGGGTACTTCTAGTGACAGTGAAAAACACCCTATAAGTGAGTGTTTAATTTGCTTAACTGGCTATTAATTTCTGTTTAGGAAATTAATTCCCAAAACCTGATTTTTCCCTTAGCAGGGAGGTTTCAAGAATTTTATTTTCACATGCATATGAATTGTGTTTCCTACTGACTATTGGCATAAGCATGGCAAATAAACACCAAGGATTTATTTATCATCAGAACCTGATGGTCTCACACCCATCATTCATCTTACGGATTCTTCCAGCCCTCCTTGTCAAGCACATTTAATGGAATGAGACTGTTTCCTCTCCATGAGCACAGGAGGGTGTGGGAAGGAAAGCGATGACCTTCCATCTACCCTAAAATCTAGCATCAGCACCATCTGCATTTCAAGAGGCATTGTTAAACCAGAAACATATTTTTCCTGAAAGACAGACTAAGCTCTGGTTCTGCCATGTCACTCAAAGAGAAAAATGGGAGGACATGGAGAAAAGGAAGAGCTCAATCAGTGAGGCTACACATAACACACACACACACACACACCAGTTGCATGGATTGCCCAATTCCTTTTTTGGCAGTGAAATGCATATTTGGTCCTTCCTCCTAAGTCTCCTGTGTGGAAATGTTGGGATCTGCATTTTCTGGGACAAGGACCAGCTCTTCAATAGTCTGCCCTGAAGTATCACAGAGATGTATCAGAAAATGCAAATGATTTTTTATTTATTTATTTATTTTACAAAATGAATGAATGAACTTGGATGGCCACCCGAGATCACAGCCTTCTATCTCGGATCGATGAATCCCAAACAGTCACTATCCCACGTCCGCAATCCGCAGCAGAAACCCACGCCAACGATCCTGGGGCTGAATCTGCATCCAGAGGATAGGCAGAAAAAGGTGTCTCGTTCGACATCACGCCAGGAAAGCGACAGGGGACTCCTGTGGGTCCCTGAGCCACCCACGGAGAACCTCAAGCCACGCGGGCCGGGTGGCGATGCCCAGAAAGAAGGGCAGGGCGCAGGACTTCAGGCAGGGCACGGCCAGTTACCTGGGCAGGACACTCGCCCTGACAGCCCGCTGCGAGTCACGGCTGCCTCCGCAGGTAAGCCAGTTCCACTGCTCCCAAGAACACGCCCCCTTCTCCTTCCGAAGCCCAGGTGGGAGCAGAGCAGGCTGAGCGAAAGCAGGATTTGTCTAGGCTCCATAGCTAATGCCCCCCCCCCTTCCTAGGCTGGGAATTGAAGGGAACCCAGGACTGAACCTCCTGAGGGGAAACACCCGGGCGGGCAGCCCTGAGGATCTCCCGGGGGGGGGAGGGATACAGCGAGTAGGGGACTTCGGGGGAGGGCAGGGGAGAGACGTGAGGTGGGCGGGTTGCCCGTGCGTCTTGGGCATGGGCGCCAGACCTTCTCCCCTCCTGCTGCCCGCCTAAGTCTAGAGAGAGCGAAGCGAGCAGGCTCCTTCCGTCCCGTCTTCCCGCCCGCCAGTCCGCCCCTTCGTCTCTCACCGATTAATGCGGTGCGCAAAGGCCCTCCGCTCCGAAGCCGCCATTCTCGTCCGGGGAGCAGCAGCCTCGCCTGCCGCCCCTTTGGCCGCGGGCACCGCAGGCGGAGGCGGGCTGGCGGGCTGGCTGGCAGCCTTGGGCGCTTCGACGGCCGCCTAGCCCCGAGCCGCCATCCGCGAGCGCCTCGCTCGGGCGGACTCCGGGCAGCCGCCGTCGGCTGCCTGCTTGTGGGCGCCGCCGAGGAGGAGAGGCGGAGCGAAGGCGGGGTCGGTGGGCTGAGGGAACGAAGCCCCCTCTGCCGGCCTCACGGGGAACGCGGGGCTCTTCTCCCGCCACGGCGAGGTGCTGGGAAACCCTCACCTGCGAGAGGGACCGAACCGAGAGAAGGAAGTTCGAAAAATAACTCGTGTTTGGGTGTTTTTTTACAGGACTATGTTGGAAAAGCTGCCACCCTTGGAAAAGATGTGGGAAGGCCTCGCGTCTCAGAGCATGGGCAGAGTTCATTGCTGCCTTATTTGTTGTTCTTGGGTGCCACGGAGTCCTAGCAGGCTCCTGGTCGACTGCACGGGCACTTCTATGCAGTTTTCGTAGCAGAGATTTATTTATTTATTTACATTTTTATCCCGCACCATACCAGAAGAAGAAGAGTTGGCTTTTCTACCCCGCTTTTCTCACCCATTTAAGGGGACTCAAAGCGGCTGACAAAGCTTTTCTATTCTTCTCCCCTGTGAGGTAGGTGGGGCAGTGAGAGCTCAGAAGAGAGCTGTGACTAACCCAAGGTCACCCAGCTGGCTTTGTGGGGGAGGGTGGAATCGAACCCGATATTGCTAAATAAAGAGTCCAGCTCCCTAACCACTAGACCAAACTGGTTCTAGGCGGGTGACAACAAATCAACTAGACCAAAGGTCTCTGGACGGGTGACATTTTTAGAAACATATTTAAAAAAGAAGATGAAATTAAAAGCATATTAAAAACAGGTTAAAACAAGGTACATAATTAAAAGCTCTAATTTAAACCGTGCATTCAATGGTGTATTAACAGATATAGAAACGGTGGTTTGCCATTACCTCCTTCCAGAGAGAGGTTGGAGATCGAACCAGCGACTCTCTGCTTTCCAGGCTGCTTGCTTTGCTGCAGGCTGTGTTCACACCTAAGTTTTAACCCAACTTCAGTCCACTTTCAGAGTGAGAGAAAATATCAGCATAGTGACTAGTCATTTCCCCCCCACATTATTTAGCCCAAAGGTGGTTTTCCTGAGCTGGATCATGCTGAAGGAAAACAATTTGCAACTTTACAGGTGAGTTCTCCCATTCTGAAAGTGGACTGAAACTGGATTAAAACTTTAGGTGTGAACACAGCCTGAGTTACAGCCACTAGGTACATACCCCTTTTGAGTGTGTGCAAAACCTGTTTTGGAAAAGGCATTATACCTGGAAGAGGGCCGCAGCATCAAAGGCATTCAGATTAGCACTCAGCAGTGGGAGCTCACTGATTACACTGTCAATCTTAGCAAACTCATTAACACATTTTATTATGAATAAATAGAAAGTGTGATCTAAAACAAGAAGACTACATTGCCCTCCGTTAATGTGACTTCTCAGAAAAAATAACTATTTTCCAGAACCTTTGTAAGTATTATGATTATTAGACGACAACTAATTGCAAAATCCTATGTGGAAAGAGATGAAGTTTGAGAACATATGGAGACAGAGCACTAACAGATACGCCCCATTTACAGAAGGCGGGAAAGTGGACACAGTAGTCGTGTCCTCAAACGAGCCAGAAAAAAAGCAAAGATTTACTGGGACCTTTGTTCAATAAATCTGCAGCTCAGACAGCTCAATTATCATTGTCCACGATCATGAACAATGTGCAGGGAAACAAAGTACTGAAACTCTTGAAACCACAATATTTTTAATGATAAGTTTAATGCTTTGAATGAAAAGTACCAAAGCAACTGAAAACTGCGAATAGTGCCTGGGTCCTCTCCATGTGAGGATCTTGAGGTAATTCCCCATTCCCTTCTTAAAAGCCCTGGTGGGATTGGATGGTACCCGTTTTGTGCCCTTTCTGCAGGATACCCACAAATCAGGTGACTGAAAAACATAGTTTCCCCCGGTTTACCATACATTTCCCATGGACCCCTGTCCTTAACTCTGGTGTCCACAGTGGCACCAGAAACAGAGCTATTGTTGAGTGAATTGGATCCATAAATGTCCAGATACCAATGCTGTTTGTAGTAAGCATGGAGTGAATAAGGGCACAGTCTCGTTGCCAAAGGCTCAGAAAACTGCAAAAAAAAAAAAACCACCAACAACACAGCATCTGGCTACATGTCATTGCTGCAGACCAATGTAATATGGGATTTCAACCTTGGCTTAGTAACAAAAACGTTTCTGATTTAACACAGGCAATTGTCTTTGCAGCAGTGAGCAGCTTAATCCAGATTGGCACAATCCATGCAGAGAGTATGGATCTGGCCCTTACCTCCCCATGATCTGGATTAGGGATGTGCACAAATCTTATAAACATTCAAAATTCAATTGAATTCAATTGAATGTGGACATTCAAACTCAAATAGAATGTCTACACATTTGAATTTAAACATTTGAATGAATTTTGAATGTTCCAAAACATTCATTCGAATGATTTGAAACATTTGAATGTACAGATACGTATGTACAGATATGAATGTACAGATGTGTTTATCTGTATGTATCTCATACATATCTGTACACTTTTGGGTACAAAATGTGTACACCTAAGTATGACACACATGAATGTTGTCAACACCTGTATCTTCAAATATGAATGGTATCAACATTCATATCTTCAGATTCAGATCTGACATTCGAACAAGTAGATTCTGATGTATTTGATTTGAATCAGATTTTGTTGCATTCAGATTCTAAACATTTGAATTGAATTGAATGTTTTGACATTCAATTCAAATCAAATGCAAATGCAAAACTCACACTTCGGCCTGTAGCTAAAAATTGGGCAACATCTAAGGAAGAACATTTACACCTAGAGGAGGCTGTTACAGCCTCCAGGCACCCACTGCCTTCCCAGAAGTTGGCTAACTGTTGATTAGGTATGGAGCTTGGGGCGGGGGTTCCACTAGCACTAGAGTACCCTTAGTGGGTCCTTAATGGGTACTCTAGTGCTAAGTTAAAAAACACCCTAGAAATCATCCTCCCAACCTTCCTCCAAAGCTTACCTGACACATCCAGTCATGGAGCATTTGTTCTTCTGCTGGACAAGGAGGTCAACAAAGCTGCAGCATAAGCACAGTGGCAGTTCTGCTGCTCTCTGGATGCAGCTGTGACTATGCAGAGGGTCAGCATTGTCATGGCAATGGTGCTGATGTACACACAATCACGGACGTTGCAGCACCCAAGATGGCAGCACCCTGAAGAGGACTGGCCCAAGTATCAATCACAGGTGAGTGACTAATCATGTGGGGCTTAGGCTGTGCACTCATGCACATCTGCAAGGCATTGAACCCAGCACGATGTAAAAAATTTTGGGCTATTTTTAAAGGTAAAAAACAGGGCTTTTAAATCCCCCCATGCAAACCCTGCCTGCAGTAAAAGAAGCAAATGCAAAAGGACTTCAAACACAAAGGGAATTACTTTCTTTTTCATGCCTCTCCCTTTTGAGATTATTGGCAAATGTGTGTGATAAAATGTATCATTTCAAAGTATTTCAAGGGTTCCTAAGCTTCTCCCATGTATCTTTTGATACATGTTTCCAGCAAAAATGTTTTTAAAGCCCCTTTAAATAAAAGACAAAAGCTCCTTCTTCCCAATTTTCTGCCTTTTTTGTACCATGATGGGGGGAGCTTTACATGTGTAAAAACCACCCACAGCTGGCTGCCATTGGCCAGAAAGCTAGACCTCCACCCCAAATAGCTTGGTATCATCCCCATGTGGGAGAAAATAAGTGGACTCAGCTCCAAAAAGCTCTGTTTTCATCAGGACTTTTTTCCCTCTGGATTTAGGCAGGATAGTGCTCATAAAATCCAGGAATAAGGAATTGCATGGGGACTCTGGGTGCCAAATTTGGATTCTATTCAGATTAATTACAACAGCCATGGAGACACTCCTTCCTGAATTCAAATAAAATTTGGATTAAAGTGCCCATGGGGACACAGCCATGGTGCCCTAAAACAGGCTTATCTGTTGTGGTGTGGCTGGGTCCAAAATGTAAAATCATGTTACTGGAAGCAGAGAGGTTCAGTCGGCCAAGATAAGTCAACAGCACCACAGAGGCCAAATCATGCTATTGCAAGTTTTCAGGATCACACATTAAACAAGATAGGCTGCATTTTATTGGCCACCTAAGAGAAAAAATATGGTGCATGGAGGAGGATCAAAATTTACAGAGGTCACAGTGCCTTTTGCTGGAAATTTATCAAGCAACTTTGATTCTTTTCTCTTCTAATTCTAGTATCAAAATTTAAAACGTTTTGCCTTCAGTCTTTTTCTTTAGTTAAATATTCTTGAATTAAGCAGGCAGGAGGAAGGTTCCATGTAGGAGAGATATAATCAGGAAGAATAAATTCCTCCTACCAGGGTCCTATCGTAAGAACATAGTTGCCCTGCTGGATTGGGGCACAGCCCATCTAATCCAGTAACCTGTCCCACACAGTGCCCCACCAACCGCTTCTGCACACTTCAAGCAGAAAACAAAGGCCAAACCTTCACCTGCACCTATTGGCCTTGAGGAGCATCCTGCCTGTTTCTCCAACCTGGAGTAGCCACTGGCAATACTCACTGAATATGGATATTACTCATTCATAATTCCTGTGCTCCTCTAAGACTGAAAAACTAAAGAGGTGGGACAACTTTTATTCTCTCAGCAGCAAGCTGAGCCAGCACCCATTTATGGAGGGTTTGTTTGTTTATTATTTACATTTCTATCCTGCCCCATACCCAAAGACTTCTGGGCGGGTAACAACCATTAAAATGACAGATTAAAAACACTTTAAAAATTCATATCTAACACAACATACTCTGTGTTTAAAATGATAGTGTCTGCACTTGGGGAGAAATATAATCACCTCAGCCAAAGGCTAAGGCAAAGGGGCCTTTAAGTTTCTGGAACTTCCTTTGAAGAAAATATAAGACAGGTAGTCACCAGTCACAGTATCAAACCAGGTGTGCATTTTCTCCTCCAATTTTAATGTTTTTTTTTAATTAAAATATATATTTTCTGGTTTTTATCTCCCCATAGGTTGCTAGCAAAATAAACAAACAGCAGAGCTCATGTGTATTGGGACATGACCCAACTTCTTGGAACAGTACAAAGGAGAAACAGGGGCAGCTCTCTGTCACATCTGTATCTTGTCCATGAATACAATGACACCTGCAATGGGATGTTAGCAGCAGATCTTGGTCTCCTGTGGTCATACAATGCATCTGCAAAACACCTGTCACATAACCTACTGTTTTAATATGTTTAATCCCAGATGCCCAGGAGCTCCAGTACGGCATTTCTGTACCACACTGATGCAAATTCATGGCAGGAATCACCTTAGTTCATTTGCCTTTGGAAATAAGGGGTTAAGGAACAGTTTCATCTCCAGGGAACTCTGTGCGGTCTCCTCCCTCTTTCCAGACTGGGAGTGGAGGAGCAAGGAGAAGAGGAGACAAAGTCTTAGAATTAGGTGCCACAGCAGAAGAAAAAATAAGTTGCTAGTAAGCTTGCTTCATATTGACCACACCCTGGAAACCAGAAGCACTAAAGTTTCTGGGAGCACCTAACCAAGGTTCCAAAGCTGAAGTCCTTCAAAAGGTAAGAGGCTGTTGGATAGAATTAATGTTTCACCTTCCTATTCTGAATTGAGGAAAAGTGTTGTGGTTCTACGGAGATGTGGATTTGAGTCTTGGGTAATTGGGCACAAAGGAGGATAACAACATACCTGCATTTTTACGAATTGTATACAAAGGCAACATCCAGTTGGGACTACCAATGATTTTATTACACAGCTGTAAGCAAAATTATATTAGGCCGTACACAAGCTATTCAACTTGTAGTAGCCCATTAGGCCCATTTTTGTATGTTATCACTGCAATGTGACATCTAGTTGGCAAATACAACTTGATTGCAAAGAAACTTCAGCTGATTCCAAGACATCTATGATGAGGGAAAAATGCCCCTTAGAGAACTTTCAGGCATCTAAGATTTTCCAGGTTATCCAAATAATGTGGAATAAGTAAGTACTGTTTGGATTACACTCTATAACTTTTTATTTAATAATTACTAATGACTACATATAAACACTCAGGGAAAATACTCTGTTTTCTCATGCTTCAGAATTTCCCCCCACATTACTGTAGTTATAGAAAGCATATGAATAGCAGAAACAGAACAAAATCCTGTGCTATTTAGCCCTTTCTATCGTCACCAATACACTGGCTTTGTATTCTAGTCACGCAGGTAATTTAAATTAAAAGGATCTCAAAGCAAAAGCAAGGAACCTTGTAGCTTGACAAGACTAACTTCCATTTTGTGTGGGTGGGGCAGAATGGAAGCATTTGGGTCTGTGCCAGATCACATCCAGCTCATGACCCAATGGATCCCCAATTCTCATTTAATGCTACTCTAGCAGCTGCCTAAAATGGATACTTGGACCTCCAAAATGATTTTCTTATTTCCTATTGCTGCCTCCTCCAGAATACAGAATTCACAAGATGGTAGCATGCAGGTTACTTTGAGAAAGAAGATTGTGGCCGTGGTCACACCTTTCCATTTTTATCTGTTTTCTTTGTGGATTTTCCACATCTCCATTTGGACTTTCCTGACTGGAAAGTCCACAGATAAAATGGATAGAAATGAAAAGATGCGAACAGTCAGAGCTGAAGATGGACTGAAGAAGCGCTGAAGAGAAGGTGTGACCACGGTATGTGATAAACCACTGGCACTGACTACTAACCTTGTTTACAAATGAATAGGAACCTAGCAAGTTTTGAAATGGTGCAGTGCTGCAGAAGAAAGTGAGTTACTCCAATAGCATGTGCATACACACACCAACACCATAAGCCCAAAGGTTTTGTGAAATTTTGCCAGACAGCTGCCCTGCTGCTTTCCACAGGCCAACGATCTTGTCTTCAACTGTCCTCAATTCTCCTAACTCTATTTCTGTGCCCAGATTAGAGATACAGGTTTCCCCCTGCCATTCCCAGGTCCAGAGTCCAGATTTAAAATGCAGTCCAGTCACTAAACACAAGCAATGGCAGTAGGTATAAGGGCTTTCCGTTGATTTTCAGAGTTACACTTTAAGCAGAAATCCGTTAATGTTTCTCTGTCATGTACAGTATTTCAGTCAATTATTTTGTTGCCTTGTCATTCCCTCTGATCTCTTAGCTATGAAGCTTGAAGTCAGGGTGCTTCTGCATTTGCCACCGAAAAACGGATCAAAGAAGATCCGTTTTTTGGGAAGGAGTCCTCCCGAAGATCCGTCCCAAATAGAGATGGATCCTTGGAGGCTCCGTGCATCCATGTGCGGAAGCTGCAGCACCCATGGCCGAAGGCAGCCAACTCCCATGCTGCCGCTGCCTCCCCCGCCCCTGCACTGCTGCCCCTGCCCCTGCCCCTGGAGCCACGGGACTGGAGCAGTCAGCTGCCAGTCAACACGAGTTTCCGGCAGTGGAAGGAGGCAAGCCAGCTTCCACCTTCCCCAAGATGGAGGCTGCCGGCACATCCGGCCCTCGCCTCTCCAGGTGTGGAAGCCTCCTGCTTCCAACCTGATCAAGGTGAAGGGCCGGAGTGAAGACCTAATTTTTGAAGTCTTCCCAGAGGCCGGATCTTTCGGCAGCAAGACCCGATTAAGAACGGGTCTTGCGTGCCGAAATGCAGAAGTGGCCACCTAAGAGTCCCGGATCCAGCCTCCTGTGCAGATGGTAAGTTTTTATGTGTTCTATATGTATCTTGTATGTGTCCTTATATGTGTTTTAAGGCCCTGTGTGGAAGCACCTTTAGATACTAGGTTCAGATTCCTTTTACATGGATATTCAAAACAGAGCTCAGTATGAACACTTGTCAAAAAACCCTCTGAGGTGTAAATGTGGATGCATCTCAAAATAACTTCCTCAGTAGAGATGTGCATGAATATTTATAACATTCAAAATTCGTACAAATTTGGCTGAATTAGGACATTCGTATTAGAATTGAATGTTGGCAACATTCAAAGATTGACATTTGAATTTGAATTGAGTTTTGATACATTCGTATGAAGTTTCATATGGGATTTGTATACATTCATATAGGATTGAACATCTGTATCGAATTTGAATCCCATGACATTTCAAGGGATCTATTCAAATGAGTATGAATTTTCTTGCATTTGATTCAATACAAATTGAATAAAAAAAAAAATTGGGCACATCCCTATTCCTCAGTGTTTTCTCCCAACAGTCATTAATGTGTGTTGCTGTCAATTGCCTTTTACAAATTCTGTAAAAGACTAGAAAAAAACGCACAACCAGACTAATCCACCCACCAAGACATACAGAGAAAGCATTGAAGCTATTGGGGCTTGACCAGTGCTTTGATTAGAAATAAAACACTATCAAACTGGGTTCCCTATGTCAACAGTATCCAAAAGATAAAAAAAAAATGGTTAAAGCATGAATTCTAATAGATCCCCTTCAAATGTAGTGGGATCCAAATTCAATACGAATGTTCAGTCCAATATGAATCCCATCTGAATGTATTCAAATCCCATATGAAGCTTCATATGAATGTATCAAAACATTCAATTCAAA
>MTQE01002560.1:4667449-4683994 GCA_014337955.1 Aspidoscelis marmoratus | reverse complement strand
AGACCTTCGGGTATGGGGCAGGATAGAAATGTAAATAAATAAATAAATAGTCTAAAATTCAGTTGTGCATATCTGTTTGCATTTTCTCCACCTTCTGGACCCTAAGCTAGGCAAAGAGTTAATTATAGATTAATTAGGGTAAAGAGTTAATTATAAGTTCAAACAATAAAAAAATATCAAAAGACAGAAAACATTTTTATCTAGCCTGGACGCTGATGGCCCAGAGCTAAACTCAGGCTGTTGTGAGGAACTCTTCTTGGATTTTTCAGTTAGCTATTAATCCCATTGTTTCCATTCCAATGTATTTCCAGAAGTATGTGGGAGGAGGAATGATTAAAATGAAGAGCTGAGATAGAAAGGAAATTTAAACAAGCGATTACAACAGTTAACTAATCAGCAGTTCCCATACTGCAACACTTACATGAAAATTAACCACTTTTACTCTGAAGTGATGCACACCTACAATGATATACCAACACTAGGGACACATCTATATAAGCAAGCTGTATGTGCAACAAGGATAGAAATGCAAAACTATGGGTGTGCTGATGAGGTGAAAAGTTCAGTCCAACGATGGCCATTAAGGCTTTATGGGTGAATAGAGGTGCAAACATGTTAGAGTCTTGTAATGTAGCTGAGAATCAGAAAGATGTGATTAACAATCCAAGGAAATCCTCAAGAGGTTGGAGTATTAACTGGTGTTATAATATGTGTAGTGTACCAGGAAACCATTGTCCTGTTCAATTGTAAAATAAAGGAGAATGGCCTTGCCTTATTCTAGAAATAACTTGTTCTTTCCTATTATGCTTATTTCTCATAATATGAATAGAAAGGTAATATACAGGAACTGGTAGCCGATTTGCTAGTAAACCATAAAGGACATGAGGGATAAGACACTAATCTTCTCCCCCCCCCCCCATCCAAAACAGGATGCCTGTAGAAGTAGCAACTGATCAGCAATCCATCTCAAGCCAGGCTTACCTTTGCAGCCTTCAGTTTTTCTGTGGTCTCTTCACCTGAATAGCTAAAAAGTCTGGCTAAGCATGGAATTTGTTTTCTCTCGGCTTTGCTCCCGTTGCTTCAGGTGCATAAAGATGGGCTGCTTCGCTTTCCTGAAGATGATGATGTTTGTGTTCAACGGTGTGATATTTGTGAGTATGTCCAGATAGATGGTAACTGTGATGATAGTGGGGTGATAAGGCAACACAGCAAACTCATAGGCCTCACCCTTGGATAAAAAGTCTCTATCCCACAGTCTCTGGTATCAAGAGTGAAAAATGTTTGTTGAAAGAGTAAAAGGTGAGTAGAGCCCCCTGTGTGTCACTGCAGAGGATCACTCCTCCCCTGTGAACTGTGGGATTTGGAGGGTGTAAATGAGCTTCCTGGCTTCTCCGAGTTCTTCCCTTGACCCCTCTTTGCTGTTCCTGCAGTCACTGTGATGCCCACTATAGCCATAATTTATAATCAAGGGTTTTTTGCTTCTGTTATATCTATATTCTGTTATTGCTTTGGCACTTGCTCTGAGGTAATAGCCCTAGGTGCCCTTTCTGGCTGGCAATAAATATTTTACCTTCACCTTGGAGTAAAGTGTGTGCTTTTGGGTGCATTTGCGCCAGGCAATGGACCTGTCTTCGAAGTGCTCTGATTTCAAGCACAACATTCTCACCCACCAGGTTGGGAATAAAATCCCTGTGCAGAAAGCCTCCCTGTATTGTTAAGGGAATGCCCACTTGAATGTAGGAGGCACTCACCACCCTTCAACATATGTACGTGTGTGTGAGAGAGAGAGAGACGGCGGGGGGGGGGAGGCTGCTGAAGAGGTAAAAGTGAACCTATGGAAGAGAAGCATTTCAGAGAATCCCATTAGAGACAGGGAAAACAGGTGTATAGGAGTGGCTTGCAAAAACTCTCACCATTGGAAAGCAAAAAGGTCCAGCCCCTTTTTCAGCTGGTAAACTGTGTACGTTGTTTGTTTTCTTATTGTATCCCCTTTCTTCACCTGGAGGTCTCAGGGTAGGTTATAACTCGTGCTAAAACAATATTTGTGTGGGGGAAGGTACACATTTAAGATTTGAACTTCTAGTCAGAACTGAATGAAATGTGTGGGGAGGGTGATATTTTTGAGAGGGAGAAATCTGGCCAAAAAATGCAGCAGCTGCTGCTGTATAAGGTTGGCAAGAGAAGCATTATAGTCTTCCATAGTGTCACTGATCTGAGCAGAACCAACATGAGAGAGAGAGAGAGAGAGACACCCCAGGTAACAAATTTGTCAAATTGCAGATAAATTGGTTCAAGGGGAGTTCATGCTAGATACATTTAAACTTGATTTTAGGGAAGAGAAGAAGAACTAAAAGAGTGTTATTTTCCAAGACAAATAATTTTCACTGATTACAAGGTTTGCCTGTCATTCACAGCAACAGTCTTCCTCCATCATCTTCCTTTCACTCCAACCTAGTATTTCTCTTGTATGCTGTGCATGGGAACAAGAGTTCTCTCTTAGGAGACCTAGTATACAGATGGTAAATTAATATTACAGTTATGCTTGTGCCTGAGGCTTAATGAGTTGCAAATATTCCCTACCCAACATTTGCATTTACCGCTAGACACATAGGGTCTGTTTACATTATCTGCTAGCGAATGGCAGTCTGCTCACTAGGAAAACGTTTATGTGTGTTACCCATGTCCCAGTGTGTACTAACCTCTCCCCAGAATTTAGTAGCTGTGAATTAGCTAGTTGCCTCCTGGACAGCAGCGTCCACACCTTCTTCCAAGTTCGGTGCTGCAAGTAGGTGTGGCAGTGCAACTTTGGCTGCACAGTTGTGTACTATGTCCAGATTGCCATGTCAACATCCGGGTGCCTGCCAGATATTGCTGTGAATGTTGCCATGGCAATTCGGCCTGGCTAGGCCTGCCCATCCACACTTCAAGTGCTGCTGGTCTGGTACAGGCTTTTACCAGCCCTTGAAGTGCAGATGGCTGCCACCACACTGGAATTCCCATAAATTCCTACACTGGTATATTATGATGCCATACCAGTCCAGTAAGTGCAAACAAGCCCCTATAGTTGCATTGTTGAAAGCAGGATCCTGTTCGTGGTATCAGAGTTTAGAAAGCTCCATTAGATACAGGAGAGCGAATAGATTTTCCCCATGTTTTTATTGCAGAATCAATGCTTCCTAGGCACAAATGATACCATTTCTTTGTCTAGCATGTGTGTTACTCATTTGACTGATAACTTACTTTAAATAATCTTTTGTCCTATAGATGCATTTGTTTATTTATTATGGTCCTTTTGACCAAAATGGCAATGAATTGAAACTGATTTTTTTTTCCTCATTCCCTTTTTCTCCCCTGCCTATCCAGCTGGGAGGTTTGACTTTACTGGGCATTGGCATCTGGGTGAAAGTGGATGGACGTTCCTTTGCAACAGTCCTGGGAGCTGCAGCCCCACAGATGATGCAGCTAATCAATGTGGGATACCTATGCATTGCTGTGGGCTCCTTCCTACTCCTCATGGGTTTTATGGGATGCTGGGGAGCTGTGAAAGAAAGCAAATGCATGCTGATGCTGGTACGTATCCTAAGGAGGGAAGGCATGGGATTTCATGCTGGGATAGGCTGAGGTGTTTTAAGCTGTTACCTGGCTAGAGATTTCACTAAAGATTGTGCTTTGTCTGGCTTCTGTGTCTCTG
Organism: Aspidoscelis marmoratus; assembly: GCA_014337955.1. Lineage (NCBI taxonomy): Eukaryota > Metazoa > Chordata > Lepidosauria > Squamata > Teiidae > Aspidoscelis > Aspidoscelis marmoratus. The sequence continues at coordinate 4,680,303 of MTQE01002560.1, read as the reverse complement.
GACTATGTTAGAGGATTGCGAATATTAACTACTGCAGGCTACACACTCTTTCTGTGAAACCTCTAAGCTGTTCCATCTCTGCAGATACCCTCCGAAGCCTCCTTATGTCAATTCCCACAAAGAAAATAGTGTGTAGAGCATTTAAGCTTACAGTAACACAGTGCTTTTAAAACCAAATGACAAATAAATGGAAGAGCGAAGGGAATCAGCGAACATATACAACGTCAGAAAACAAAACAAAAGAAAAACCCTGGTACTATTGTGAGTTCTCTTAAACATTTGCTAAGATAGGCTTTGGATTACAAGACCTCTAGAACAGGGATGTGCACAAATATTCTAAACAGTTGAAATCCTATCAAATTTGTTCAAATGTGGACATTTGAATTCAAATAGAAGGTCTTCACATTTGAATTTAGACATTCGAATGAATTTCAAACATTTCAAAACATTTGTTTGAATCATTTGAATGTACAGATACATATGTATGTATTACTGTATTTTCTGGCGTATAAGACTACTTTTTAACCCAGGAAAATCTTCTCAAAAGTTGGGGGTCGTTTTACATGCCAGAGGTTATCTTCTTATACGGCAAGTATATCCCAAACTCTACATTTTAACTGGAAAGTTGGGGGTCGTCTTATATGCCCAGTCGTCTTATAAGCCGGAAAATGTACATACATATCATACGTATCTGTATGCATTTGCGCTTATAATACAGAATGAAAATGGGATGCATACGGGATAAAACAGGATGCATACAAAAAGCCTACAGATGCGTATAACACATACAAATGTTGTCAACATTCAGATCTTCAAATTCGTATCTAACATTCAAATGAATAGATTCAAATGTAACGGATCTGAATTGGTTTTTGTTGCATTTGGATTTAAAACATTTAATCAAATCGAATGATCTGGCATTTGATTAGACTCAAATCCAAATGCAAAAAACCAAAAACCATTGATGCACACCCCTACTCTGGAATAGCAGTTAACCAAGGATGAGAGAGAAGCTGTTTTTCCACAGGTACAAAAAAAAAAAGGGACATTTAAAAAGCAACAGTGGAGAAAAAGAAATTTAGATTCTTCACTTCTGTTGCAATCAGCTCCCAAGGGAGCTAAACTAATTTGAGATGCTAATTTTGGTTTAACAACAAGATCCCTACAGTCAGAGCAGCAGGAAAACTACTTCCTTTGAAGCAAAAATTCACTTCATGTGCCGCATTAATAATAGTGAGTACAAAGGATTCTGTGACCTGGATTATTTATATGAAGTCAGCTGTTAAGTGTCCAACTATAAGAATCTGATGCTTCAAAAGTATGGAGCCAGAATTTAAAATAGATGTAACCTGTAAGCTGGTGCTGCTACAGTGGAAAAGTCTGGAAAATAAACTGTCTAAATCTGACACATTGTGATTGCTCTTAATTAACATTTGTGTAAAGCAATTGACCTTTGAAACAAGGTTTCAGCGTTGCTTTATTTAAAGAAATCACTGTTAAGAGAAGCAATAGTTTAGAATATAAATTGTGTGCTGTAACAGGGGTTAATGCAAACCAGAAAAGAAAGTTGCAGTTGTTCCACATGACTGTGCAGGTGAGATGAAGTCACAGAAAGAGGCAAGTTCAGAATTCGCTGTCACTTGGGCTGCATCCAAATTCTGGTTTACTTATTCCAAAACATCCATATATAGTGGAATAAATAAATAACCAACAGTTGGATGCAACCTTAGTCTTGCTATGCTAAATATATATAATAGTTTCTGTATTTTAGGCCCCCACATTCATGCAGTTTAATCTGTGTTGTGGATGAACTTACCTGATTTGTATGTTACTGAAGTTGCTGCTGGTGAAAATGAAGTTCTCTTTCAGAAGTGGAACATCTAGCAACACTTCAAAAGAACTAGGGGAGAAGAGAGAGTTTACCCTTGCTAGAGCCAACTTGGGCTGTGTTCAGACATAGCAAGAGGGGCACCTCATAGGCACTTCAAAGAGACAGCATGCGGCCCTCATGTTCCCAACCCTTCCCCAATCCACCTTTTCTAGCACAGAAGGTTCACAAGAGCGGGGTGCAGACTGGTTTGTGAACAATCCCACCTCAAAGACTTATTTAGGCTGCCTCAGAGGCACCTCAGAGATACTTATTTTGTTTTTGTGTCTGGTCATAGCTTTAGCTGGCATTTAGGCTCAGTTTTGCACCAAGATAGACTTTGTGGACCAGCAACCAGTCTCCGTGATCTGAAATGAGAAAAGCAAAAAACAGAGAAATCACAGAACCACTGACTTTATCAAGCAAAACAAATCATTCAAACCTCAAACTTTTACATGGGGTCTTACCAATATTGGCTAAGCTTTCAAAGTAATGATTGTAAAATAAAAATAATGGACTCTGTGTTTCAGGGCAGTTTGACACTATAGCTGAGACACTTTATTACTTCATATTAATATTTTTGGTCTTTTCAGAGGCTCTTCACAAAATTACTGGTAAATTAAAATCACAGATTAATTACTAAAAAAAACCCTTACATTTTTGTTTATAGAGGTATATGTATCTGTGATAGCTCCATGACAAGATTTCTGTTATTGTTTCTATTGTCTTTGTCCCTTTCTAGTTCTTTGTGGTTACACTGATTCTCTTTGTAGCAGAAGTGGCAGGTGCTGTTGTGGTACTGGTTTTCTCCTCAGTGGTAAGTCCATGCTAGGGTTTGAATTTTGTGGTACCTACAAAATAAAATTTAGTGGGCAAACAGAGTGTTGAAATGACTGACTGGAAATCCAGCTGGAATAATCTTCTGAAAGGCCTCAGAGCTGAAGAAAGCTAATTGTGACACCTGAAATAACTAAGTGGGGGTCAATATTCTCTTTTTAGGATGATTTTAGAGTCACAGGATGCATACCAATACAGTCATGTAATTGCAGTAAACAGAATACAGTATAGAAAAAGGCCACTTTGTTGTTATCCTTCTACCTAAGGTCAAATGGGCCTTTGTGATCCTAACCAGATCTTGTCAGTAACTTTCTTCCCAGAAGTATTTGTGACGTTTCTAGAATCATATCTTTTAGATGCTTGCTGAAAGTTTGTTTACCCAGACAGTATGGATTAAGTATTTGTTGCTTGTGCCATCTGGTTTTAATTTTGCTTTAATATTTGGTTGCTTTTAGGATCTTTTACACAATAGGATGGATGGATGGATGGATGGATGGATGGATGGATGGATGGATGGATGGATGGATGGATGGATGGATGGATGGATGGATGGATGGATGGATGGATGGATGGATGGATGGATGGATGGATGGATGGATGGATGGATGGATGGATGGATGGATGGATGGATGGATGGATGGATGGATGGATGGATGGATGGATGGATGGATGGATGGATGGATGGATGATAGGAAGTCCTGGGAAATGATCAGTTGTGTTTCTTGTCTCTCTTGAATGCAGGCAGATATATTTGTTGAATACTTGAAAAACTGGGCCACAAAGAGCTTAAAAATGGACTACGGTAAACAAGAGGACCTCACAGCCATTTGGAACACCACAATGGAAGAGGTGACATGAGGGGACTGGTTCAACTTTTTTCTGTATTCTAAGGCATGCTTCTGGAGTATTTTTGAAAGACTCTTACCTCAAGCCGTGACCAAAACAGGCTTATTAAAACAATAGGCATATGCACTTTGGGTGAGCTTCTGATGCCCTTTGCTGTCACAGTATCAGTGTGGTCAGTCACAATGGCCTTACATCACACCACATGGCTGTGCAATGCCACACAATGCACTCCAGTGAGGCAGCCACAATGGGCTAATGTAGTATGCTCCAGGGGTTTCCTGTCCCTTTCACCAGTCCATTGATCAGAATGCCTTTGGCAAAACCTTATCAGTTAGCCATCTTTTACTCAGCCCTCCTCATATTTTGTTTAATTCAGTTATTATCTGCGAACAGAAACAATTGGCGTTCAGATTTAAGCAGGGTAGAAAGATAAGATTGCACTGCTGCCTGGAGACAATCATATTTTAGGTGCATTTCTAATAAGAACATAATTATAACATAATTAATTGGGCCACCAATTGCTTATGGGCATCTCAAGCAGAGACAAGGACAAACCTTCACCTGCTCTCGAATCCCATCAATTTGCCTCGGAGGCATTCCACTTGTTCCCACAGCCTGAAAGATGTACTTAGGCATCCATTCTAGTAGCCGTTGGTACATCTGTCATAGGGATGTGCACGGATATTCAAAAATTTGAATATTCAATTTGAATCTGTTGAATGTTGACATTCGAACTTGAATTGCATTTTTGAAAATCCAGATTTGAACATTCAAGACTCGAATAATTTGAATATGTAGATTCGTAACTATCATATACGAATCTGCGCAGAAATTATATGTGCTTAAAATATGGGATTAAAACGGGACGGATGCAGGATGCATACAGATTCCTATGGAATGCGTACAGATATGTATAACAGATATGAATGTTGTTGACATTCATATCTTTAAATACGAATCTAACATTCGAATGTACAGATTCAAATGTTATGGATTCGAATTGGATTTTCGTCCCTAATCTGTCATCCATAAATTTGCCTAAACCTTTCTTAAAGCCATCTAGGCTGCTGTTACCACCTCTGCTGGCAGCAAATTCAATAGACCGATGACCCTCTGGGTGAAAAAAAATACTTCCCCTTGTCTGATCTAACTCTCCTACCCATCAGCTTCATAGAGTGCCCCCTGGTTCTAGTGTTGTGTGACAGAGGAAAGAATATTACTCTATCCACCTTTTCTATACCATGCATGATTTTATATACTTCAGTCAAGTCCACTCTTAAATAGAAGCAAAAAACATGAACAGCAAATAGAAAATTAAGGGATCTTGGAGCATAAGTGCACTGTTAATTGTCTTATTGAGGAAAGCCAGGGAAGCATTAGCATGGGAGAAAACCAGAGATTCATCTGCTGAAAAACAACTGCTTTGTCCCACAGCCATGGCTGTTTCTTAATGCTCTTGTTGGCTCCTGTGTGATGGTCTTTGAGTTCTGTACAGTCAGTTCTGAACAAACTAAATGCATATTTGTTTGTTATGTTTCATCCATGCATCTCCCTTTCAAGTAGTGTTCATATCCTTGGGCTGCTAGATCCTTCAGATGCATAAAGTATACCTCTTTCTTCTGTGAGATGAGCTTTGTCAAGTTTGTTTCTCTTGTCTGTGGAAGTTATTATTCCACATTAAGGCTAGTAAATGGAACTCAACTCACATCAAAGCAATTATATTTAAAAGTGGGGAGGGAAGCCGGAAAAGACAAGATAGCTGTACTCTAGCAGCGGTACTACTTTATCTCTCTGAAGAAATCTTTAAATCTTATTGTGACTCAACATCCTCTTTGGCAGCTTTCTAGTCTCAGCTGTGTGCATAATACAAGATGGCTGCTATAAACAAGATGGAATCTCTCTGTTCTAGCTGAAATGCTGTGGATTCAACAACTACACTGATTTCAACAGTTCCTACTTTTATAACATTCACCATGAGAAATATCCTGCCTTTTGCTGTTCAGGAAGCAAAGAATGTGAGGAATCTGAGATACAGCAGGACAAACAGGTAATGTGCCTTCAAGGAAATCACAGGCTTCAGGTATTAGTGTAATATTAAGGAGCACCCCCCCCCAAAGTGTCATTTACAGAAAATCTAGTCCTCTAAATAAATGTCAACTTGGATTCCTAGGTCAAATATGGCTGATGATAACCTTCAATGGAAAGTCCTTCTTTGGCCGCATCCCCATTACAAGCTTATTTCGCTTTCCCTAAACCGAAATAATAGAACCAGATGCAAACGCAAATTTGCCTGTTCCCATTACTTTTAACTTAATTGCGTTCGATCTGGATTCTGAGGATCGTATGTGGCATACGTGACTCAAGTGGCTACTTTTTAAAAGCCGCTTTTCGGGGCTGTCCTGCCCATTTCCTCCTGGCATGGACGTACCACCCATAAGGGACCCCTTCACGGAGCCTGGCTGGGTGGCTGACACTTCCATGGATGGAGGAAAAATGGTGCAAAATTGCAACATTGTTATCAGGTATGAAGTGGTTCAATCGTTACAGTGTAGCGGCTGCTGTTAAGGGTGGATTTTTACACAGAAATCACTGTCTTTGGAAGCAAGCTATTGGGAGAGGGAAACCCTAAACATGGATTCTCATCCCTTAAAACGGTAGGGTCCCCACAGTAAAAAATGTAACACATATCAAGCACAAGAACCGGAGTGAGACCTGTTGAAATGAGGGTTAACATTTACAATGCTTTGGAGCAATTTAACACGCGGAAAGCATGTTAAGCCAAACTGACGTGGGGTCTGCGAGGATTGAAACCTTATTGAATTCTGTATAAGCTTGCCATGGGGATGTGGCCTTCTTGGTCAACAAATAAGAGGAAAAAGTGGTCTTTTAATCTATTGCATATTTTTTCAAAAACAATCTACTGACTGATTTTAGGTCTTAATCTATATTCTTAACAACTTTAGTTATTGGATGGCTTTAGAAATTCAATAAATAATAGGAAGGTCATAAACAAGTGAGTGCAAGGAATCTTTAGATCAGAGATAAGATTCTGATGTATCTGAAACTAGTATTCCATATGTTACAGTGAGAAACTGGTTCTCTTCCAGCATTTCTGAAAGGGGCATTTGAAACTCAAGATACTCCTGATATCTTAATGATGGTGTGATTTATGGCAATGACTTCCAGCTGTGATTGTGTTACCAGGACTCAAGGTGCCTATTCAGTATAAGTGTTCAGTGACAAGGAAAATGAGACCAGGGAGGCAGAAGAGAGTAATTTCTATGCTGCGTGGGCTGTGAGGTTTCTGCTGAAAAATAGATACTAAAATGTGTTTGAACTTGTTGCACTCTATGAGACATTTTTGCACTTAGGGCAATTGGGGAAGCCTGGGGATGTTCTGGTTTGGAGCATCCACACAGGGCGTTGTCGCTTCCATTCTGGAGTGGCTCTGGGTGTGTGGGACCATCCCCCAATTGCCAATAACTGTGGAGCACTAAAAAGTTACCTACAGCTTACTAGCGGCTACTGCACTCCTAGGTAGCTCCAGCATGCCTCCTTCATACTCTTTCTGTCCTGAGGACGAGAAAGCAGAGGAGAGTTGGCTTTTCTACCCTGCTTTTCTCACCCATTTAAGGGGACTCAACACAGCTGACAAAGCTTTCTATTCTTCTCCCCACAACAGACACCCTGTGAGGTAGGTGGGGCTATGAGAGCTCAGAAAGATGATTGAGACTAGCTCCCAATGTCACCCAGCTGGCTTCATGTAGGAGTGTGGAATCAAACTCAGTGACTACAAGATATGAGTCCAGCATTCTAAGCAGAAGTTCAGAAAGGCTCTTTGTTTAGCATGTTCAAGTCTGCTGATGCCACCATGTACGCTGGTGTGGACAGAGAATCATATGGATCTTTGACTTTTTCAGGGCCACTCCAGCACTTGACCAGGGGTGATCCCATTCTCTTGACCATCTGTGGTCCTCCAGATGTTCGTGAACTACAGCTATCAAGTGTTCTATTAACGATGTGACTGTAGGGCAATCCCCTGCAGGTGCCTAAATGTTACAAAATTCATCCTGTGTTCCATTTCAGCCACTTCAAGATGGTGATCAATCCTTCCTCACTGTGGGGCATCGGAGTCCCATTAAAGAAAATAAATAATTTTTGAGGCCCCATCCAGACCGGGTTTGGGGGCAATATAGCACCATTATAGCACCACTATGATGGGACTGACACATGTATCTGTGGCAACCCCACTATAGTTCCTCTATACCTCTTCTAAAAAGCATGAAAAGCTATTACTGGAAAACCCAGTGCTGGTGGACCATTTTCCAGCAATAGCACATTTATTTATCTAATGGACTGGAGGTCAAAACAGATGTCCACACACGCATGATGGTAGTAACGTGCCCTTCCCTGTATTCTGTGCCAGCAGAATATTCAGATGTGCACATCACAAACATACTCAAAGACAGTATTGGCCATAGTGCTGTCAGCCTAGAAAATGACAATGGTGGAGAGACAATATTTCACTTTATGGCTTGCTAGTGGGATATTCAGGCACTGTCTGGAGGAGACCTAAGTTTCAGTATACTGTTTAAAAAACAAAACAAAGGGGTTTTCTTGTTTAAAGCCCTGTTGTTGCTATTTAAAAAGAACCTTTCCCTGATCTGTGTAGTGCAGGACTGAAATTGGGGTAGTGTCTAAGGTGTTAAAGTACTGTACTCCAACTTAATACAGAAGTAGAGGTAGAGAGAGGGACAGAAGTAACATTGCCCAGGACCATTTCAGTTTCTTAATACTGTGCTTCTTTCCAGGGCTGCCTGCATGAATTTCAGATATTCCTAAGCAAAAATGGGAAGATTGTTGGAGGTGTGGCTTTGCTCATCGGTATCCTTGAGGTAAAGATGCTCTTAAGAACAAACTTTAAAGGCAGATTAGGTTTCCTCCAGCTTCTCTTCTAGAATATTTTCCATTCGGGTCCCAGTTACAAAGATACATAAGAATATAAGAGGAGCCCTGCTGGATCAGGCCCAATCCAGCACCTTGTCTCACACAGTGGCCCACCAATTGCCCATGGGCATCTCAAGCAGAGACAAGGGTGAAGCTTCTCCTGCTCTCGAATCCTAGCAAAATGGCCTTAGAGGCATCCTGCTTGTCTCCCCAGCCTGAAAGATGTACTTAGGCATCCATTCCAGTAGCCATTGATATGGGTTGGTGCCAAGACCTTGCATCACCCTAGGCTGTTGTGGTTCAGAAATCTGATGTAACCCTTCAAGCATGCTTTTCTGACCACAAAGGCCACTTCAAAATGGCTTTGCAAATGTGAAAACTGAGTGACATTACAGCAAGTGTTTTCAGGTGAATTGAGATATCCCCAGAAATTCAGCCATGCCCTTATATAATATGCCTTTGGATGACACTGTTTTTCTTTTTCTTTTAAAGTAGTCCTGGAAACTTTCAATGATATGATTTGCCCTCTGAGGCCCCCTTGACTTACTCTGTTAAGCTGGGCCTCCCCTCTGTAGCATCATTGACTTATTAATAGTCTACAGCTATGTGCACACAGTGGATTGACTCTAAAGCAGTTGATCTTTCTGTCTGCACTGTGCTTCATGCTTGCACAATGGCACAATACTGCCAGGATACCATAACATACATTCAAAGCACCCCATGAGGTTTGAAAGTGGAACAAAGGCAGGAGTCTGCTGGAAGTTAATGGCAGTATGAAGACAGGACCAGTGCCACAAGCAGGGGCCTTGATTCCATGCCGAGTGTAGCAGGAATCCCCAAAACCCTGTCATTTTGTGTAAATAGAAAGAACCAAACTGTTTCCATTTTAGAATTTTCTGGTAACATCTAGTCTGTGAGAAGAATCACAAAATGGAATGTTCTACCCTTAACTGTAGTTTCTGCCTGGAGCCAAAATGCACCTGGCACCCGAAGGACGAGATAACACTAATTGGGAGCAAGTTCTCAAAACAATTAACCACCAAAAGTGACCTCAGCTTATACATTGCTTATTGGCTTATGTGTGTCATGTGATTTGGCCTGAAGAGTGAATATAGTGTGGATGTATTCTAATTGATCTATCAACCTGTCTGTCTACCTGACCTGTTGTGATCTACCTTATGCTTTACTTACCTGATATGATTCTGTCTTAGAACTTTGATACTGAACTCTGTACATGCTCCTGCTTCTCAGAACTTTGTTTTGCTATGCTACCAAGAGGCAAGTAAATGCTTGGATTGCTTTTGTAACCAAGGCTGTAACTCATGCAGACGCATGAGGAAACCTTTTATTTGCTGAAGATGTTTCTTTTGTACTTTTGCTCAACCTTTTGAAGCTTTCTTATTTTTTAAATAAACCACAAAAAACTCCACAAAGGTTTTGTGTGACATCACTCGGTCCTTACCAGCAGGGCAAGGGGCCCCTGGAAGAGTGTGGGGGCTCCTGCTACAATCGGTGGGAATAGTCAGAGAATATGGATACAGGCCTAATAGTCAGAGAATATAGATACACCTTCCTGCCCTTTCTTGGGGGAGATGACACATTAACACACACACACACACGGCTCTCCTGACCCGCAATTTTACATAGGCAGCAGTAACTCAATTAAAAGAATTTTGCACTATGCAGCAGTTTGTGGGAACAAAACCATGATACTTTATAACCATTACAAGGGGTAACTGTATTCTGCTCTTCATATTATGGAAAATGAACCGGTAACAATGCAGTGATTTTGAACATACTATTAAAAACAGTGAAGTATCAAGGTTTGACCCTTAAAAAGCAGATGGGGAAACCTGGGAAAGACCGTGAGGAACAATCACGTACCTATCGAAAGTACAGAAGCTCCCCCTGTCTTTTGCTTCAGGAAAACTGCAATATTTTTCAACTACTGCCTCCATGTTTTCAAGCCTGTCTTTCCCATAAAACAAGCCACCTAAACCTTCATGCAATTCCTTGTTCTTAACTGAAGCTGCTTCCAGTTCAATAGTAGTTTTCTCCAGGAATATGTGGATTCATGAAAACTTTGCAGGTTTTGCTCCAGTGGACTTTCATCATATTAACTCCTTTATAGAACTCCTATATATTGTACGTATGTGGGGGACACCATGCTGCTTTAAGGAGATAGTAAAATGGCACCCAGAAGATTTGTTTTATTAAGCCTACACACCTTGTTCTGTTCTCTTTTCACTAGCTGGCCGCCCTGACCGTCTCCTTGATTCTATATTGTCACATTGGAACACAGCTCTGACGTGAAGTGTCTAGCAACTGTTGCCCAACTCTGGCTCCAGGAACCAGCCTTTGCTGCTGCTACTGCTGAGAAAGACTGCTGACAAGTATCTTGACTTCTAGAGGAACTGGGTCATTACAGCAGCATGAATTTGATCCTTATTTATCATTATCTTCCATTGAACAAGTTTTTAAAAAACCCTCCATAAGTTGAGTACCTGTAATTTGCCTTCGCAAGACACCCTGAGAAGCGGTGAAGTATGCTCTCTCTCTCTCTCTCTCTCTCATGTTTTTTCCTTCTGGTAGAAGTGCAGACCAGCTTGGTCAAAAAGACTGGAGAAACAGCTTGTAGGACAATTGCAGGCTTGGGGGTCTGTGTGGCCTTGCACTGTTGGGCATTTCTTTCCTGCCACCCTTGCATCCTCTAGCAGGTGTCCACCTGAGCTTTGCTGAGTGGTGTGGAGGGTTGTCTCCACTGCCAAAAGGTGAGGACTCCTTTCCACACCTCATGACAGCTCTGAGAGATTTGCAAGGCATTTTGAGAATAAAATTGTTTCGTTTAGTTCAGAATTGGATGCCGTTATTGGTTATGATTGCATGGAGATCTCGGTAACACTTTTCTGGTCCTATTGTGCTGGAACAATTTCAGTTATTGCAGGCCGGTGATGTGGACAAGCTGCTTGCAGGGGTTCGCTCTCCCACTTTCCCTCTTGCTCTTTGCTGTGAGTGACTGATACAGGCTAGGCTACAGAGGTTTTGATTGGGTGGATCCAACCAATAATTAACTACCATGATCTTGTATCCATGAAGAAGGGAGGCATTCTGTTCTTAATTAGGTTATTTTGCCCTGGAAGGGATAGGTGTTTTGGGACTTTAAGCTCTAATGAAGGCAGCAGCCAGGAGCATCTGTTTCCAGCCATGGCCCCTTCCTAGATAGAGATAGTCCAACCATGCTCTGGTAACCTCTAGATTGGACTATTGTGATGCTGTAGGCGGGGCTGTCATTGAACATAGTTCTGAAGCTGCAAGTGGTGCAGAAAGCAGCAGCTAGACTGCTAACTTCCACTTCTGGTTGGATGCTCATCATGGCAGTCCTAAAAGAAACTCCACTGACAGTCTATTTGGCTACTGATCCCAGTTCTAAACGGCTTGGCCCAAAACATCCAAAGGCATGCCTACCCTCATATAGGCCTCCCCATGCCCTATAATCTGCCAGTGATGCCCTCTTGGTTGTGCCAATCCCTTCAGCAACTGAAGGAGCGGGGAATTATGGAAGGGTATTCTCCCTCATATCTTCCAGAGTGTGGAACAGTGTCCTCTCTGAGACGCACCAGACATACACATTGTATGCATTTAGATGTCTGGTGGAGACACACATCTTTACCCTGGTCTTTTGCTGAGGGAACAGCATCCCCTACCCATACAGGTGTGGTTATTGTTCTAGGCAATCTATTTCATCTATATATCACTTTTATTGTGATTCACCCTGAGACCTTTGGGTATAGGACAGGATAGAAATATGAAGAAATAAAGGGTTAAACCACTCATTTGATAATCTGCACATTTTAGACCAACCAGAGTATTTACCACTACTGAAAAATTACAAATTTTAACAGCTACAGATTACTAATTCTAATAACGGTGTCTTGTTAATGTCAAGAATTTTTATATGCACTAGGTGAATTAATCAAGTAAATCATTATTATTTTTAAAGCAAACGTTTAGGAAAGATTTTTTTTTAAAAAAAAAACCTGAGGATAAAACCTGAGGATAAAACTTTGTTTGAATATGTGGTGAAAGGAAATGTTTAAAAAGTATTATAACTGGGGCACTGTTGTGTCACAAAAAGAAAAAGAAATTATTAAATATTTTCTTTTATCGATGAGTGGAAGCCTTTCTTAATCAACCTGCAAGTTCTCCAGATTTTCAGTATTTATTAATTCATATTTCTATCTCACCCTCTACCTGAAGGTCTCAGGGCAAGTGGCAATAAAAGCATAGTAAAAAAGCAGATAAAAAGTATGACTAGAACATAAGAACATAAGAGAAGCCTTGCTGGATCAGGCCACAG
>MTQE01002560.1:4644485-4657575 GCA_014337955.1 Aspidoscelis marmoratus | reverse complement strand
AAACGTTTTGAATTCGAGATAACTATGCCGTGAAGATGAGGCCTTAGAGTCCAAAGAATGACTGAAGAAGAATTAAAGTGAAGGTGTGACCACAGCCTGTGGTCCTCAGGAAGCTTTTAATGAATTTCTTGGGCTGGCTCTGAATTTTAAGGATTTCTATGGGAAAAAAATGAGGAAGTATTTGCAAGAAAGCCAATATAACTTGGAACAAAAACAACAAACTTAGCCATATCTAGTTTGAGGAGATGCAAGGGGGAAACAACACAAAGGCCAGTTGTTTCCCTCATCCTATTACATTGCTATGTGTATCCAGGAGAAATCAAAGCAGCAATAATAATAATAATAATAATAAACAACCTTCCATAAGCACCATCAGAGCCTCCTTGTTATTTCTAGTACATACACAGATCTTAAAAGTTCATAGAATGAGAAGACCCATTAAACATCTGTTTACTTATTTATTTTAAATAGTGGAGAAGCTTGCAAAAGACTGAAGATGGCAGAGACAGGACTGGCCTTCAAAGTCACTCAGCTGCCCAGGAATAAAACCAGAGTAGATGGCACCACAAATGATTGCAGTATTACTAGAGCCTTGAAGCATTGTTGGGAGAAGTTCTCCAATGGCCCACAGCTAGGTCCAAATCTTTTGGGTTTCAGATATAGTGCGTGCGTCTACAAAACCATTTCCTTCTATTAGAAAAATCCAACCATACTATGGAGGGAGGGGGGCACAAGGCAGCTGGCACATGCTTCAGAGAGGCAAAACAAGCACAGCCAGAGGTAATCAGCCAACCGCAATCAGAGAGGTGCAACTGCTGAAACTTCTCCGTTCTTCATGGAGGACAATCAGGTGCATTGGGATCCACAAGGCAGGCAAAGTCCGATCTAGCAAGAACAACCACTAGACTGTGGCGGTGGGTTCTCGTTCAGTGTGGTGTTTTTGTGATTGTTGCCAGTCGAGCCAGGGCTAGCATCCAGGCTCTCGTTCATCTTCTCGCAGATTATGTCCACCAAACGCTCAAAAACTTGCTTGACGTTGATGTTGTCCTTTGCACTGGCTTCAAAAAATTCAAAACCTGGATGGAGAAGAAAGTTAAGAAACAGAGGATCAGAGGCAGGGCAGGGATGAAGGCAGGGCTTTGGTTTAGAGCCTTGTAGATGATGAGGAGGGGAAGGCATACCTAGTTCATCTGCCAATCTCTTGCCATCCTCAGTGGGTATTACGCGATCATCTTCCAGGTCACATTTGTTCCCAACCAGGATCACTTGAGCATTATCCCAGGAGTAAGTCTTGATCTGAGTTGCCCTAAGGAGGTGACAAGAGGAGGAAAAGGGAAGAAATTGCCTTTAGGCTATTGTAGTACCCACACACCCTGCTTTGAAGTAACTTATTAAGCCATACCTGCTTCAGGAATTGTGAAGTGAAAATGGTCTGAGCTATATGAGAATGGAATTTGTATGTACGCACGCACGCATGCACATACTTGTATTATAAATATAAACTCTAGTCTGTGGTAAATAGTCTCCATGAGTAGTTTTCTTCCTGCATTGCATTCAGTATCCAAGTAATAGCTACCTAAATAGCCAAGACAAGAATGTATGATTTCTTGTCAGAAAATTCAGAAATATATTGTAGAACCTAGTAGTGCAAAGTGTTTTGTTCCAGTAAAATGTCATTTAATGTGAAAATGCATCATACAAGTAAGAGGCTTCAATGGAAACTGTATTTTGGGGAACGGCAGCAAAACCCTTCACTGTAGGAAGGTCCACAAATGTGGTAGGATTCAAATTAGATACGAATCCATAACAAATGTCTATCTTCGAATGTGCCAACATTCTATTTGAATTTGAACGTCCAAATTTGGGTGACTTCAAACAAATTTCAAATGTTACAAATATCTGTGCACATCCCTATTCCACTGACATACATTGGGTTAACTGGTCCTCGAATATTCATGCAAATCCCTACTGGGCACCAATGGGTGAAGATAAGAGGGCAACACCTGAGCTCTCACTCAGTATAAAAGCTGCCACGGAATGAGTGGTCTTGCAAACTGGAATCTCAGTTGAGCCCTCCTACTCATTCATCTGGGTACATTCCAAAACACTGCTTGACAAGCAGAGGTCCAAAAGCATCTCACTGGCAGATGAGAAGCCACCATATTTATTTCATCTTAAGCTTCTGGTTGGCCTTCCTTACCAATCTTGTACAGCACTGAAAGACTCCTGGTTGGAAATGTCGTACATAAGTAAGAAGCCCATTGCGCCTCTGTAGTAGGCTGTTGTTATAGTCCGGTATCTCTCTTGGCCAGCTGTGTCCTGAGGAAAAAAAACAGAGGCATAGGTCAAGAAGGACATTTCCTCTTTAGCCAAAGACTTATCTCAGATCATCTGTCCCATGAATCTATTATTCAGTTGCCCCTCTTTAAAGTGTATATACCTGCACAGTGTATCCCCCCTCTCAAAATAGTGCCAATCAGAAGGGTAGAAAGGGAGGGGCCAGGGCAGGCCCCATCTGGCTGTCACCACTTGCCTCAGCCAGGTCCCTCTGCCAGTTATGAGGTGCAGTAGGTAGCAACAGCTGGCCAGGCAGCCAAAATATTTGTTACTCAGTTGCCTGCAGTGTTCTAGCAGCCTAGGCCAGAATAAAGAGTCCTACCTGCATGCCACTAGCAAGTCCATGACTTCAGCCCACACTTCGGGCTACTTCCTTCAGTGTGGCACAGATGAGGCTACTCTCAGCTGTTGCCTGTCAGGGCAGTGAAAGATGTAGAGAACCCATTTCCTGGTCTATCTCTACCCCACCTGCTACTGATGCTAGCCAAAGCTTGTGCATATCTATCAGAATAGCCAGCCGGTTCTGCTGGGCTTGCCATCTAATTAATTACAAGAGCACAGGCAAGTCTTGCTGAATCAGACAAAACTGCCCAGTCTCCATCTTCTCATAGCAGCAGTTAAATGTCTCTGGGTGGCTCTGAGCGTGCCAAGTTATCTTTCCCTGCAGTCAGCCAATCAATCCAATCAGCTGACATCCTGTTTTTCTTACATTGCACCGCTTAAGGAGGCTGGTCTACAGATGAAAGATGAACCAAGCATCAAACACTGGAAAATTTTACAGTAATATAAAGCAATCACATTAAATCCTAATGGTCTTTAAAAGAATCAACAGTGCAGGATCACTGAGCTGTAGATGAACTGATAAAGTGCAAAGTCATAAAGAGGGCAGAATGGCAAGATCATCTTTAGTCACCAAGCCTTGGAAATCAGAGTCATCTGTGGTTCTCCTGGACACCTGCTCTCTTGGAGCCCAGAGACCTGCTGTTACTGTGGAAACCAGAGATTGCTCTGTATGCCTTTGACATATGTCTCCTTTCACCCTGAAAGCAGGCTCAGGGGAGAATTTCCGTCATGTGCATGAAGAATGGCGTTTGACTGTAATTAAAATTTAAACATGTGGAAAGCCTAATGGAGCATTTAAAAGGAAAAGAAGCCTGGCAAAATGGATTTGGGATGTGTATGATTCATCCCCAGGCCCTAAGATCTAGACTTTGAGAAATCTAAGCGTTGGGCAAGCTGACAGTCAGGGCAGGCAAATGCTATGCGAGGAACATTCCAAGGTTGGACCCAGTGCTGCCTAGTTTGCAAAAACCATAAAATTGTATGCTACAGAAATTGCATCCTTTCTAGCCTTGCACTATTACAAGAAGGTACTGCAAGGATCCATTAAAGAGGGAGTCTTGATGAAGCCTCTTCCATCAATCTTTGTTCCTTTGGTGACTTTTAGTGCCAACGTCAGCAGCTACTGTGTGCCAAAGACCATTTGTATCTAGTGTTTGCACAGGATTATCACACAGCTGCCAGATGGCTTGTTTTCCCATGTCAGCCTGTACTCAGAAACAATGTCTGATGGAAGCCTTGGCTCATGGGTCAGCACACCAGAACAGAATGTCTCCTGGCAGCTCCTAGTGTGGTCTGCACAGGAAATGAGCTACAGCCCTTGAGCCAATCTGGGCCCAAGAAACTAGAGGGCTGGACTAGGGGCACTGAGTCAGATGTTTGCCCAGGTGTGAATATGTGTGTGCTTCTTTTCTTCTCATCACAAGTGTTTATGATGGGTGGAAAAGAAGGCCACACCTACATTTCAAGGGGTCCCATCTCAGACCTGCTGCTCTTTCCGACCCAACACACCAGAGCCTCAACAAATTCAGTAAAAATTGAAATTTTTGAGGCCAGCAATAGTTTCTCTCCATTGAATAAATGCAAATTTAATTTTACCAGTGAAATACTTCAATTACTTGTCCATAATGCTTCATCATCCTATTTGACCTCACCCTGAAAGGGGATTTAGGGACAAATGAAGAGGAAGTCTGTGATCAGAGATGGCAAAAAAAAAAATACTTCTGGGAAAGGTTCAAGGTGGGATTCTGCCCCTCCCCCCTCCTGAACATTCTGTGCTAGAAAATGTGGGTTAGAGAAGGGCTGGGAACACTAGGGCCACACACTATATCCTTGCACCATCAGAAGGTGGGATGCTATTTTTAGCACTGATTATAGTTTCCACAAAAGACCTCTACAAATATAGTCAACACACCATCTTTCTAGCTAAACAAATGCATTGCAACAATAATATTATAAGCCCTCAGGAAGGCTGTTGTTTTTAGATCTACGTTCCAGCCTGGCACCGGAGAGCAGCATTTATCTGAGAACTTCAATCTTTATTTTTATCAAGTAAGCAAGTCATTTTAGTGCTCTCTCTGTGGGTGAGCATGTGTTTCTGTGTGTGTGAGAGAGATAATGTCTCCAAGGAACTCAGAAGCAAGTCAGTTGTCCAAACATTATTTTCACAGCAATTTCAACTCCTTCAGTTTAGCAAAACTTCTAAAAATGATGAACATCTGCAGAACCTGAGTGTGTCACATGGCCTGCTTCTGGGTTTCTCCCTTCTACATTAAGATATGGACTATAGAGATCACTCCCCCGGTAGGCTATTGCATCCACACTGGAGCATAGACCAGTCTAGGGGGCCAAAATGGCCACTAAAATAGCCATCTAGATCATGATACTGGTAACAAGTCTACCGGCAGTCCAGAGGCTGCTAGATGGGTCCAGGGAGGTGCTCTGAAGGGTGTGTCCCTGCATGGACCAGAGTAGTAGGTGTATCCACTGCCTTCATGGGCCAGTGTAGTGAGGAAACACAAAACTGCACCATCCCCTAGGGCTCTGAGGCCAGGAGCTTTAGTTCATGTGAGCTTCAGAGTGGTGTGTTGCAGGACAACACAAGGCAGCACAGGGCTCGTCCTGGAACAGGCCATCTAAATGCAGGCAACCTTGTTCTGGTGCAGGTCAACCATTGCAGCCTGGAGCCCCTCCAGTTGAAGCAGTTCCAACTGGACCTCACCACCACCGCTAGAGATGTGTGTGAATATTTGTACCATACATTATTTGTAAGAATTTGCATGAATTTGAATACAAATACAAATTAAATATCTGGACATTTGTACTTTAGTATTTATATGAATATGAATGTTTCGGACATTTGAACAAATAGTTCAGATATTTGTATGATGGTACGGATATGTACAGGATGAAAATGGGATGTATGCAGAATGTGTACTAGCTATGTACAGACGCATATGGATGCATACAGGAAGCGTATCATTAGATACTCATCCATGAGTATCGAATATTTCAACGAATTAGTACAAATGCATTCATACCAAATCAAATGTCTGGACATTCAAAATTGCACATTCATACGAATATGAATATTCAAACATTTGATTTGTTATGAATCAAATACCGAAAATTGAATTCATGCAAATTCCTAACCATTGCAAGTGTGGAAATAGCCTGAGTTGGTTAAGCAGAAACATTTCTATTTATTCCTGCTTCCTGAATGGTATCTAGCACCTTAGCTCCTTGACACTCTCCATTAGGGATGATTTCTTACCCAAATCTGCAGCTTGACTCTCTTTTCATTTCTGTAGACCGTTTTGACTTTGAAGTCAATCCCCACAGTGCTGACAAAGGCTGAGGTGAAGGAGTCATCGGCGTATCGAAAAAGGAAGGATGTCTTGCCTACGCTGCTATTGCCGATGATCAACAGCTTGAACATATAGTCAAAGTTCTGGTCAGCAGCATCTTTGGGTGCTTGCCTGGTGTCATTCACAGAGGCCATCTAGAAGATGGAAGGGATTCAGCTCAGATAATCATCATACACCTCCATGTCCCAGAACTCCAATATCCCCTCAGGAATTTCTGGTAAAACCAGCTCTGGAAAGGCAACCAGTACTTAGGCATTGCTTAGCTGCTGCCAGGTTTGGCCTAGAACTTAAAAAAAAAAACCTCAAAAGCAAGTGCCAGTGTGAATGAATTCTTCATCTGTTCTACATGAGGGCATACCCACCAAGACATCACCCACAAAACTTGGTTTTAAGGACCTGTCCTGGAGCAACATCAGCTGAGAAGCTATAGGAACTTCCTCTTGCCTTGTGGCAAATATATCCACACTGGGTGTGTAAGTGATTACCTGAACACCTATTAGCAGTAGATATAAGAACTCGTGACAGAGAGCTTTAAATCCCAGACGGCAACAAAACAGCACCCTATGCAAAATGACTTCTGGGCTTTCTGCCATACATTTTTACAAAGGTTCATGTCTCCACCCAAAGCCTCCCATTATTCCTGCTGACTTAATATTGAGCCTGTGTGTCATGCTGTGCTGCAGTTCCCAAAACTGAACCCTCAGGAAGCACATATATAATATAATCAGTGATGAAAACTACAGCCGTTAGTAAGGGAGAAAGTCTGATGACAATCTTTATGAACTGTTAGCACACATCCTGTCCCTGGCTTTTGTGCTTGGCAACAGCAATCTCTCTCTCTCTCTTTTTCTCTCTCTCTGGTTTACTCACAGGGATCTCAAATGCAGAAGATATATGCATTCTTAGGCACATGCAGTAACTGGTCTGATTGGGGAGCATTTCCCACTTGAAGAGGGCGGTGAATCAGCTATGCAGCAACTGGCAGTATGAAGCTGGTCATTCCAACCCCTCCTGCATACCACTTCTGTTTCCCCTACAGAGAAACCAGAAGGGCTGCCTGTATGCTATAATTTTAGAGGAGACAGAGGAGGAGGAAAGGAAGTTTATTATCTCAAATTACAGTTTGCCTTATTTTTAAAAAAGGAGCAGAAACTAGGTAAATCCACACAGGAAGGAAGAAAGTGCTATGACTGTACAACTTTCCCCGTTCACATTAAAGAGTAGCACTAGAGCCTTGTTCAGAGACAGGGGGAAATATAGAAGAAGAAGAAAAAGAAGAGTTGGATTTTCTATCCACTTTTCTCAGCCATTTAAGGGGACTCAAAGTGGCTGACAAAGCTTTTCTATTCTTCTCCCCACAACAGAACACCCTGTGAGGTAGGTGGGGCTGTGAGAGCTCAGAAGACAGCTGTGACTAGCCCAGGGTCATCCAGCTGGCTTCATGGGGGAGGGCAGAATCGAACCTGTTATTCCCAGATAAGAGTCCGGCTCCCTAACCACTAGACCAAACTGGCTCACTATTATGGCTGTGCTATGGTGGGTTTCCATACTTATGTGTGGCAATTCTATCATAGCTCTGCTATATCTGTCATAAAAACTGTGATAGCCTATTTTGGGAAAACCTATTACTTACCTTGTGGATGGAGCCACCATCACCACTCTGGCCACCATGTATGTGCAGGGGGGTGAAAAAAGATGGCTGCTCATGCACGGTGGTGGTGATGCACACTTCTAGGTATTCTGCACCAGCTGAACACCTGGATGTGCACATCACTAAAATGCATGAAGACAGTGTTGGCCATGTCTAGTTAGCAAGCAATCATGCTGGAGGGGCAAAATTCTGAATTAACACTTCCTAGAGAAATATTTGGCCAATGTCTGGAGCTGACTTATGTTTGCAGTGCTATTATCAATGGGAAAGTATGCTCTTCACCCCAGCTGTCAAATTGGAGATCATTTTCAGTCTGATGAGGGAGTTTTTGAAACCCCCCCCCCCATGGTTTATTTCAGTTTTATCTGCTGCACCTATAACGGAACCCAAAAGGATAAGCCAGATTTATAAATGCTAAAAATCAAAATCAACAATTTAATAAAGCTTTTTTCATATTTTCAGTTTAGGTCTCAAGAAAAGGACTGGGAAGGTGCGGGAAGAAAGAAAAGTAAAAGGAAACTAAACAAAAACTCTGTTTCCTCCACACTGCCAGTTATCAATAGTTATCTTCTGGAATAAAGCTTCATCCAGACAGCACTTACTTAATCCACATTATTTGGATAATGCAGAGTAAAGCACATCCAAATACATTTTATTCTGGATATATTAATCACACTGTAGATTATGAGGTAATACTCTTCCCCCCCTTTTTTTTTTACTAAGTTAAGACATGGAAAGGAGAATGAGCATGTCTTGCAAACACCTTTGAAGATATTTACAATACTTGGACATTGGCTAAGAATTACCATATTGTGAAGAAAGGTAAAGTTTGGTTCCTGAAAGCCAGTGCAAATGATGAATTTCAACCTTTTTGGGGGAATGTGACACCTGGGCCCTATTTGCACTTGGTTTTATTATGGAACAGAGACTTGCTGTCCACATGCTAGTGTGGTCTATAAGACGCCCCAAGTGAGGCCTGCCAGAGTCTGCATTAGCATGTGGACAACAGACCCCTGTCTTGAGATATAGCCCAAAATAGAGCCAACTGCAAACAGGCCCCAAGTCAACCCAAGACATTTTGCCACTCTAAGCAACGTTTCTTATGAATCAAATCTCAGCATAGTTGGCAACATGACTGAAAGAAGACACCTTCCTACTTGCTCTTTTTCAACCCCCAAAGGCAAAAGGAATAGGAAGCAGCACCATGGTCACTTCCTTCTAGAAAGGTTTGCCTGGAGCAAAATAACAATACTCTGGTTTTCTACCATAATCCCTCCTCAGGCGTGTCCCCGAAGACAGAAAACACAGACAGGAGGAGCCCTGATGTCTTCTGTTTCGTAAAAGCCTATGAGTTCCTTGCTATTTCCCAGTCTCCTCTCCCACCTCTCACCATGACACATCTTGACACATCCTAGTAAGCAAACAATGATATTTGATTTTGAAAATCCACCTAGAAGCCCCACCTATGTATGACTCTAATCTCACAGGCCCTAACACAGCCAGAGGAAGAGAGCCCTGGTCAGGCATAAGTGAAGAGATGTTTCCCCATGAGAAACCCCTTTGATCCTAATCCCATTTCTGCCTCCTCAGGCAGACCCTTTCCTCCCCTGCTATGACATGACTGTCTTGACTGATGGCTATTTGTAAACCCAGCTGGAAGTATCAGCAACGTGCAAAGTGTGCAAGAGAAGCAAGACGTGCAGATTACAGGGTTTTGCTGCACCTCTCCCATAAGACAGCTTGGGGGCCTGAGCATCAGACATGATGGGAAGACAGCCACAACCTGTTTATGTCCTAGAAGGGCCCTTGAAATCAGCAGCTACTTGTGAACAGGGCACCAGAGAAAGGGCTCAGGGGCAATCCGCTGTTGGAAAACTACATTTTCCTCCAGAATGCACATGGTGTAAGATCTGCACAGTCTTCTTGCACAGTTAACAGGACACATTGCAAGGAGTGACCACAGGTGCTAGGTCCACTCCCAGGGCTGTTACTCACTTCCAGGAGCACTTTATTTGAAGAGCAGAAAAACCTGTTCTGCCAAGTGCCATGGGCCAGATTAACTTCTGCTGCCAGTGTGCAGAAATACAGCAGCAGAAGGAGTAGCCTCTGCCCCATTCCTGCATTCAGGGACATATTGCCAGGCTTTGAGAAGTGCCCACTTCTAGTACCAATTCTTGTATCTGGTGAAATGTCCTCAGTGTGTAACTTTGATGCTGACTTTGTCTCCCAACCCCAGAGCAACAGAAAAAAGTGGGATCTTCTTTGGATCCAGCAATTGCTTCTTGCCAGACCTACCAGGTAGCAGGGCAACATCATGGCAAGCACAGGCACTTAGCCTGTCTGGACGCTTGCTCCCAAAATGGTGAGGTAGCTATTTCCAAGTATTTCAAGGGAGCAAAATACCCAGAAGTGTGCAATTGGTGGCCCAGGTGCATGTGCAGCAGCTATTTTCAGGCCATCTTCTTCAAGGCCCATGCCAGAAGCAAAGGTCCAGACAAGGTGAGTCATTTTGCTATTCCAGGAACATCTGTGTGGACAGTTGGGTTTCCTGGAATAGCAATACCACATGATATCACCCCAGCATCTTGGAGTTCTGTTGGGATTGCCAAGGATACATGTGGCACTCCCAACATAGCCCCATGTTTAAGACCCTGCCTAGGCAGGGCCAAATTAGGCATAACTTTGCTAGCAATCCAAGCAGACAGATACCCAGCCCACTCTTGGGACAGAGAAAGTGTGTTCGTCCCAGAGCAATCTCTTGAATCAAGCAGCATGTGCAGAAGTTGACAAAGTCTGGCTTGAAGTGGTTTCCAAACATTCAAGACTCAGTCCCTCTTGTGTTCTCCTATGCAGCAGAGGGAACTGATAGAAGGAACTGAAAATAAACCTATACCTAGTTGCATAATTCTAACTTTCAGAAATGGGAGTCTGCCTAACCAAATAAAACTCCACAGTTTTTTCCCTCTTTCTCCTTTATTTCCTTATACACATAACAGAGAAAACCTCAGGAAGCTAATAAGCAAATATTTGAGACAATAGAGAAAAAAGGTTTGTTTATGTTATCTTGAGAAGCAGAAAATGGGGATAAAATAAATCCTTTTTTTAAAAAAACCTAATCAGGCATATGTGTGTGTAACTGCAGGTTCTTAGCACTGACTTTCTTGTCATCGACTGATACTGCCATCTACAGTCAGCACAAAGTACTTGACAGCGCTTCTTTCTTCTCTCCATTTTGTTTATTTTTGCTTTACTTGTACTTTCATAATGATGAAAGTGCTGGTAAGCATCACTGGTTTTGAAGGGCTGCCAAACCATCACACACACCCCAATTTTGAGTTTTGTTTCAGTCTTTCCTTGAAGCCCTCTGAATGCTTTTAGTGTTCCAGCCACATAGAATTATGGGTGGGAGGGACAAATTTGAATTCCCTATTTCTACTGGAAGGTCCTGGGAGAGTGCAGGCCAGGATGCCTAATATCTACCACCAAATCCACAAAACTATTGGTTATAATAAATATTTTGCTTTTTTTAAAAAAAATCAAAGCTCACAAAAGATCAGCATGCCTTTGGGGGTGAAGTATTTTTTTAATATTTCCAGTTGTCCAGTCATTTTGTGGGCTGGACAACAGTTTATCCAGTACATCCTACCATTAACTGCAGATGAGCAACCAAAGGGTCAATTCAAAATCAAAGGCACCTCTGAAATTTCCCCAACTTGCATCATAAGATAGGATATTATGAATGCTATGTACTATGCAAATCTCAACATAATTGGACAATCTAATTTTTAAAAATAATGTTTATGCTTTTCACCAATTGAGAAAACTAGTTCCTCATGTATTTCATTGGTCACACTATTTCATGAGTTGCAGGCAGGAGGAATTTTGCTCTGTAGTCTACCATTTGTGTTTGGGGGGGGGAGGTGAATGGGGTAATTTTTTAATGCAGTTTAAGACTAGAAAACAAAACAGAAAACCCAAGAACTTCAAAACACTCAGAATATTTATCATGTTTTTCAAAACAAAGGCTAATTTCTTCAAAGCTCAGAAAGATGCTTCTCTCAAGCTTCTCTCAAGCTAGACCCAGCCAGTTTTCGTTATGCAATACCAAAGGCACATTTTGCATCTCTAGCCAGGGCTGAGTTCAGCAGCTGCAAAAACTGAGCAAAACTAGACAGCAGCAGCAAAGAGATGAGTTTGAAATACTGGGCTCCATTGGGAAAAATAAGCAATTCAGAAGCATGTTAGAGATAGTAGAGTGTGGCCCTTGTCTTCTCAACCCATTTCTGATGATCACTTTTTCTGGCCTAGAATGTTCATGAGAGGGGGAGAAAGCAGACTAGCATGTGAACAATCCCACCTACAAACCTTTTCTAAGCAGTCTCAAGGCCACCTCTGAAGGGTTTATTTTTTATTGTGTGCAAATGCAGCTCATACCTCTGAGGGTAGCAGAACTACAAGTTTTACATGTTTCTTCTTTTCAGTCACACCTACTGCTTTTTCTAGGCCCCACCCTCTCAAAGATCCCATGTTCACGAATCTTACTAAATTTTAGAAAAGGAATACAGGTAGGCCAGATTCAATCCTCTTGTCTTCAGGCTCCTTGCCATGTGAGAAGCAACCACTAATCAAGCAGAAACAGCAACATAGCTAAATACTCACAGACATTCATGCTCCGGAAGCCCATCTGAAACAAGCAAAAATTAGGTACCCCACTCTAGCTACATTAAACTGAAGACTGGAGTATTAATAACATTCTCTGATTACATTCGCTTGACCATGCATTCATGGTTGTATTTTTCAGCTGGCTAGTGTTTGCTGTGTAGTACTGATTTGGGTGCATTTATGCACATGTTCATGAACACTCTCTCAAAAACATTTTTTCTGTTCTGATTTTAGAAAGCTTTTGTAGCAGAGGAGTGTAATCAAACAAGCTTAACATGTTTGTCTCTTTGCGGCAAAGACCTATTAAGAAAAGTCACCATTCCAGTTTGGCAGGTTTGAGAAGCATCTATGCCTGCTTGTTCCTGTGTTTCTGAAAGCACACAAAGCCGTGAGGCGTGAGCAGATCCTAGGCTGCATCCAGATGGGGCAAATATAACACCATTACAGCACTTCACATACTGTAGGCAACCCTACCATAGCCCTGCTTTTTCACCCTTAAAAAGCACTTTGAAATTGTTGCTGGAAAATCCAGGTTGGGCTGAGCCACTGTAATGCAGATGGCTTTTGCTGTGGGCTACAGGCCAGGCTTCCAGTCACAGGCAGGATTATTCAGTGTGGCACAGGAAAATACGCTGTATGTAGATCCTGCCATGGAGATGTCAATGTGTATAGAACCCCAGCATAATTATCACACTTCTTTACAAACATGGGTAGTAATTGCTGGCATGGATGT
>MTQE01002560.1:4633644-4644395 GCA_014337955.1 Aspidoscelis marmoratus | reverse complement strand
CATGGGTAGTAATTGCTGGCATGGATGTAACCAAAGAGGTTTTTTTTTTTCTTTTTCCCCCATGATCTGGGAATGTCCTATAGTATCTGAATTTTGGAAGAAGATAAAGAAATCAGTGATATGCTGAATATATAATGTATAATAACAGGTGGAATGGGAGTATTACATACGGAGTTAAACAATCTTCCAACTATCCAATTGAAGGAAATAGTAGAAGAATTGTTAACATGTGCTCAAATAGTGCTAGTGAGTAGATGGAAGGACAGAACGAAATGGTCTATTAGTAAATGGTAAAATTATATAATCAATGTGATAGCAGTAGAAATAGTCGTATGAATTATATAAGTAATTTGGATAGGGTTAGAATATGTAAACAAAAATGGATGATAGTTAAAATATATTTAGATAACAAGCTTAGGAGTAAAAGTGAGAGATTGAAGTTGCGTTTAATTTTCTCAATGTAGTATTATGAACTGTGTAGCCTTTTTGCGTT
Source organism: Aspidoscelis marmoratus (assembly GCA_014337955.1). Lineage (NCBI taxonomy): Eukaryota > Metazoa > Chordata > Lepidosauria > Squamata > Teiidae > Aspidoscelis > Aspidoscelis marmoratus. Next base: position 4,643,902 of record MTQE01002560.1, on the reverse strand, counting down.
GTGTCAGAGGTGCTGGTTTTGTTAGTGTGTGTGAAGGCAACCACAGCTACAGGTTTCACAGAAATCCATCAGCATCTCTGTCATTCACTATGCACTTGGAAAAGGAAGAAAAGCTCAATTCCTACTCTAATTATTAGATCACTCTCCCAGGTGAAGTGATATTAGGTGCACTCACTTAAAAGCTCTCAAGACCCTCAAGTCAAGCTTGATTCCTGGGTGTTTACAAAGATACATTCATGGCAACAGTTCTGAAGCAGGGATTGGCACTGCATTCTTCTAGGAACTGAACCTAGAACTTGTCTGCATGTAAAGTGCATGCTCTACCACTCAACTGTGGCCTCTGCTTGCAAACAGGTTGCAGCATAACATGGGAATCAATTTAACTGGCTGGGTTGCAGGCCTGGGGTGTTTTCACACTTCCCTTCACATGGATGGGAAAGGTGTACAATGAATTAAACTTAACTAGCACTCGCACTCACACTTGCGAGTGCTAGTTGATAAAAGCCCCCCAATCACACGCAACTGCATACGCACCTGTGTTTGATCACCTTTTCTGGGCGCTGCCATGTTGAGGGCAGCACCGTCTGCAGCTGTGCATGCATCTGCACCATCTCTATGACAGCACTGATGCTCTGCACAGTCACAGTCACATCAGGGGGTCATCGGAGCTGCCAGCACACTTGTGCACCAGCTCCAATGACTTCCCTAGGTGGCCAAAGTGCAGATGGTCGCCGGCTGGATGCTAAAGGTAAGTCTCTGATAAAGGTTAGTATGCTTGTGGGGCATGATTCTGTGCTCCACAGATAGCATGCAATTAGGCAGTCTCTGGCAGGTAGAGGGCAGTTCTAGTCTGTAAATGCCTCCTGACAGTGCAAGTGCACCTGCCCACATGTTGCCTAATTGCATACTACGAGCTGAAGTGCGAATTCAGCCCCAGTCTGGAAGTGTCTTGACAGAACCACATTAAGGAACAGCTCTGCAGCAGCCTTGCTGCTTCATCCCTCCCTCACATCATGATAATGCATTGACTGGGCCTGCAGTAATCAGCCACACCCAAGGCGAGCATTTTCATATTTAAATAACTTACGCTGCTACTATGCCAGGCTTTAAACATGCCCTGCAGAGGCCCAAAGAGTGTGACATCCACATCCCAGTGGCATTCTTGGGCAGTGCATCTCTGAGGATACTTGGGGGCCAGCAGGCACTTTTAGAGGCATCCTTATTGCAGGGTGGGAGATAGGACTCCAAGGGTCCTGGCCACCCTCAGGTGTTCACACTACTACCATATAGATACTTGGTGGATTCATGAAAAAGGCCAGCTTTTGGTGAGATTTCCATGCTGCCTTTTCAAAACTGCGGAACATTTGTTCCTGACTTTGGAGAGAGTGTGGGGGGTGAGGTATGGAGTCTGAGGACACCATATGCCCTGCCTCTGAAGCAAAAACAAGTGTTCCTCTTATGGTGCTGCGTGAGAGTTCCAGATCTAAACCTAAACAGTGTGCAGTGGTCTCATCTTACCATGTGCTGCTTGCCTAAAGATTATACAAATAACAGAGGGTAACTTTGCATAGGTTCTGTGTGAAGCTTTATTCCTATTTCTGAGCCTCTGTTGTGCTCAGACTCCAGATGAGGCCTAAACCCTGAGGTTCTCCCAGAACTCTACCCTGAATGCCAAATGTCATCATGGTATTCTCAGTACTCCAGCCCTGGGTTAGTGAGGCAATGACTGTAAATATCTCTATCCTGGGAAATTTGGCTACCATGCCAAGTTTCCCATAATTGTGGTTACTTATCTGTCTCCTATTTCACTATGGGCTCCCTGGTAGCTGTTGTAGCTCAGTGGTGGAGCAAACTGCCTGGAAAGCAGAGGGTTGTTGGTTCAATCCCCAGTCTCTCCCCCTGAAGGAAGCAATGACAAACCACTTTTGTACCCCTGCCAAGAAAGCTACATAAAGATTCCCAGGCAGTCAACAAAGAGGTGACTGCAACTCAGTGGTACCCATCAACGACGACAACCTGGAAGACAGCCAACCACACAAAAGCAACAAAAAGAGAAAGTGGATGGATGCTTCATTGTCTTCTAGGTAGCACCATGCAAGATTGTAATAACACAGGCCAGGCAACACTGAGGTAAGGCTGGGACAACCCCTTATATCTGGTGAGGGACAGTGAGAGGCAATTACAGATTTTTTTTTTTTTTTTTAGATGCTACACCAGCTTTTCCTCTTTCGAGGAAGTTTAAGTTACATTTAAAGATGTGCACAAATGGGATTTTTAAATTCAACTCGTAACAAATAAAATAATAGAGAATTCATATTCATTTGAACAGATCCCCTCTGAATGTGGTAGGATTTTATTCGATATGAATGTATCCGTACACATTTGTACAACTATCCAATATGTATCCAATATGAACAAATATGTATCCAACATATCCCATAACATATCTGTGCCCTGAAATGTCAAATCCAACCTGAATTCACTTTTAATCCACTTTCAATCCATGTCAATCCATGGATCTGTTGCAGATATGTGTGTGGCCAGCTGCTTTCCCACCTCCCCAGTTTAGCCAATGTCTGAACTATAAGTACGGAGGTCCAAAATATTTGTACTAATGTATGTATGAATGTCATAACATTTGATTTGTGTATGAATGTCTGAATGCATATGAATTTGTATAAATAATGAATGTTACGAATATTCATGCACATCCCTAGTTAGATTCCATATTCCATATATCGATATACAGGGAGTAGCTTACAGGATATGAGTGAGGACTTTCCCATTTGTGCGTGACAAAAACCAAGACAAGACAATGGGAACACAAAAGAGGCGTCCTGAAGGTTGGAGTAATAGCTTCCAAGTAGAATACTCCAATATTTGGTGTAGCGCCATCTGAGTGCCAACTGCTGCAGTCCCATCTGAGTGCCAGTGGCAATCCATTGGGACACAGCTAACCATGTTTTCTTTCAAAACCCAGAAGCACGCTGTTCAATGTGCCGATAAATAAGTATCAAATAAATAGAAGACATATCTGTGCTACATAGCATCGTACCATCCAAACAGTATTACAGACCACCTGTGTGGAGCTTGGAGAATAGAGAATTAACGTTTAACTGTTTGGGTGGGAGAACAGAGTGGGAAAGTGAAAACAGGAAAGTGAGAAAGACTGTTGACAGTTGTCCAAATATGATAATTTTGTTGAAAAATAGGAGAACTGAATATAAAGATTAACCATAATAATAGCAACCCTTTGAAGTCCTGAGAAGAATAAATCCCAATTCTTCTTCAGCAATGGAGTTGTTTATTTCTGCTTAGGTTGAGACAGAGCATCATAAGCTGTTACAAGACAAGCAAGCTTCATGATGAAGTGTATTAAGGCTTCTTGGCAGTGCAACCACCTTCAAAAGCTAGAAGGGTTAGAAATCCTAGACAGGGCCTTCTTTGTGACAGCCCCAAGACTGTGGAATGATCTTCTTTCTGATGTGCCTCAAGTATGCATTCAAGAGGGGGCTATTGAAAACATTCCTCTTTACCCATTCCTTTAGCTAAACAGGGTTCCTTCTTGTCCAGATATTGCTTTTATATGATTTTTATGCACTCTAATTCTTTAAACCATCTCTGACAGGGTGGGATATAAGGTGAATAGTAAATAAAATTATAGAGGAATAAAACTACCTTTCTTAGGACAAAACAATTAAAAAATTTAAAGCACTGTAGCTTGGGGCTGAAATGAATGAATTAAACACTTCAGCCTGGAGTTACAAAACTATAAATTGTTTTCTCCTTTCATTTTTTTTCTCTTTTAACTTTATCATTAAAAATAAGTTTATATTCTCCTCCCTTTAATTGTGCCCAATTGACCTTATAGTGAAAATTTGTATTAAAAAAAAAGTTATTCTGTTAATTTAGATATGAACAATTCTAACTTGTTTTGAGTCTGTTTCAAAATCATATTAAATATTTAACACCATAAGGAAAAACATGTTAAACATGATAAGATAGAATGAATAGCAATTAAAACATTTTATCTAAAATAAAAATGAATAAGTTAAAAAATAAATTAAAAAATAAATTCATATGGGCTGGACCAGAAACCTTCCACATTTCATGGGACTGTATATGGTCATGATCCAAGAGGGGAAAAGATCACAGGCGTTATAACTTAAAATTTTGGGTTTATGCAAGAATACGCATAAAAGATTCTTGATACATTTTTCTTAAATACCACTGACAGGGTTGAGATACACGATCGGGCGCGATCGGGGTCGGGGCAAAGCCTTCGGAGACCGGAGCCAGGGGCTCCGATCTCCGAAGGGCTCCTGCCCCATAGGGACCTTGCCCCGGGCCCCGCGATGGGTGCCCGGGTGCCCAGGCATCTTCCTGCCAGCTGCACGGGGCCTGATCAAGCCCCATACAGCCGGCACGAAGCAGGGCAAGCGGCCTGACAGGGCTGCCCACCCCTTGGGTGCTCGCACCCAATCGGAGGCAGCCTCGCTGGCCATATCCCCGCCCCTGGCCGGCCTTTGCCGGCTAAGTTACTTCAGGACGCTTTTAGCATTCGCACACAGGCGCGCCGGAACGCATTTACACGTTCCAAATGGAACGAGCGTAGTGCGAAAAGGCCTCTAGTCACTATCAGTTCTGGACGAGTTTGCTGTCCCAGCCCCAATAGCCAGGAATGGAAGCTCCTAGGTTTGAAGCCACCAGTATTCTGGCCCAGAAACAAACCAAAAAGACATCTTGGGTCTCCTGGTCCTGAATATGCTCAATCTTGTGCAGACAGGACACGGCAGAGTATGTGTGTGCCATCCCTAATCTGTACTAAAATGCAAATGACAGAGGCCCAGAAGAAGACAACAATGCTGATAGATATGGATCTAAAGTACGTACAGAAAGGCCCTAAGCTTAGTATGGTATAAAACAGCTTCCTAAATGTTTATGTTGCATAATGTAGTAGAGATGTATATGAGTGTGAAAATGTGGGTTCAGTTTGTAATGAACCTGAACCAGCACCAGGTGATTCCTGCCTGGTTTGGTTCCATGGATCCAGACCTGCACAGATAAATGCAGAAAAGCCTTCAGTTATAGCTGGTCTGTTTGCCAAAACCTCATGCTAGAGCAGTGATGGCCAACCTATGACACGCGTGTCACAGGTGACACACCAAGCCCTTTTGGGTGACACACTTGGTCACCCTGGCACCTGGGCATGTAGTGCTTGCTTGTTCTTGAAGTGTACGAAATACCAACTTTCAATTGAAGATTTAGCAAATGTAAAGAATTATTTGTTTTTGCTTTTAATAAAATACATATATCAAAAATATGACTTTTTTACTAGAGCTACAAATATCACAAAATTCTGGATATTTCTAGATGTGACACAGCACCCGAGTTAAGCTAGGTTTTCTTGCGAATTTTGACACACTGAGCTCAAAAGGTCCACCATCACTGTGCTAGAGATATGAGTCAAAGATCTACAATTTTACAAATCAAGATGAAAATTTTCCATTCACATTCCAAACACCAGATGGAAGAGATGTTGCTAGCCCTGTACATCTAGCTTCAAATGGATTCTTTCTCAATGCTGCTACCTAAGAAAAGTCTAGGTGGTAAAAGGACAGGTTTCACCACTGAGCCATAGTTGCCCTTCTGCGTATTTTAAATTCAAATATTCTTACAGGTTTTATTTGTTTAGATCTATTTTTATTTCTTTAATTTCTGTACTTATATGAGGCTGTACTATGAGGCTCCTTGAAAATGATAAAACACAGATTAAAATCAGGGCCTGTTCACACTTATCATCACCTGAACTCGGAGGCCTTTTTGAACACATGTAGGACGCCCTGGGATGGAGCATACACACAGCTGGGCTGGCAGTTCCATTCAGAACCGCCCCATCCCATCCCAGAGTGCCCACTCACATTCCAGGTGTAGAACACAAAATTGTGTTCTACACCCAGCCCAGGGTTGTTGTGGCCATCCCTGGCTGTCTCACAGATATTTGAGAGGGAGCCCATTTGCACATTCCCTCCCTGACAGCTGCGGGCCCCGCCTCTGGCTGCCCCCATTGGGCAGGCTGTCACATTCCTTTCCTGGTTCCCAAGGGCTCTAGGGGACCAGATCTGATCCCCTAGGGCAGAGGTGTCAAACTCAATTTTGCAGGGGGCTGGATTAAAAAAAAAAAAGTACTGTCAGGGCCAGGGGGCGTGGCTGGGGGCGTGGCCGGGGGCATGGCTAGGGCACAGAGGAGGGGCTGGGGGCATGGCCGGGGCATGGCCGGGGTGTGGCTAGGGCACAGAGGAGGGGCTGGCTGTCCATGGCGGTGTCCGCGCACTCGGGCAGTGGAGGGTCCCGCCGCGCGCTCGCTCGCCTCACCTCGCCTCGCCTCACCTCGCCTCCTTCGCGCCCAAGGAGGACAGCGGCGGTGGCGAGCGGTGGCTACGGGCCGTATTAATACAGCCCGTGGGCCGTATCTTTGACATGACTGCCCTAGGGCCTGCAGGAACGCCCCCCCCCCCGGAAGACATGCTTGTGCACTGCACTTACCTCATGATTGCCAAGGTTCGAAGTGCCACGGCCCAGCCGACAGCATTGTGAGTCTGTGCATGGCACCAGCTCTGATTGGTCAGCTACCCATGCCTGCACAGAAAGGCCGGATCAAATGAGAGAGGCCTGCCCACCCCTGGGTCAAACCTGACCCAATGAGGCCAGGGCTGGGGAGGGCTGTCCTGCTCCTGTGCCAGCCTTTTTGGTCTAGACCCCGCAGGGACATATTCCCCTTTTGCACACAGGCAGGTAGGAACACGTGCCCACGCGTCCCTTACCTGCCTAGGTGTGAATGGGGAATCCGTCCTCACGTGTCTTAGCCTTACTGCACTATAGCCGTTCTACTTGCTGATGAGACCCATCTGCACTAGGGAGCCATGAACATTCAGCAATAGACTGCTTAAAGAAGTTCACACACTTACCATAAGTGGCTAGCTTGCTCCTGAGTACAGTATCCACACCAAGGTGTAGCTTGGCAAGTGGGAGTGGCAACATGGCTGCATCTGGACAGTTTCCGGATTGCCATGGCAATATCTGAACACACACCAGATATTGCTTCGGATATTAGCATTGTGATCTGCCCTCGTCATTCACACTTTAAGCATTGTTATGCCATGCTACATCATTTATCACAAGGAAAGGTGTTTTTCAAACTGGATTTACAGAAAGCATATTACAGAGTAAGAATAAAGGAGGGCAGACACATTCCACACTCAGTATGGGACTTCTAAATATTTGGTTATGCCTTTTGGGTTCTCTAGGATCCATGGCATTTTCTTGCACCTGATCAATGAGTTCCTGAATTAGTTTTTATACAAAGGGGCCAGTGTAGGAGAAGAACAGCATGTGGGAAATAGGGTGCCTACTCCTTTAGAAAAATAGATGCTAGTGTTCTGACAGTATGGATAATGAGACCCTTTTGCAAAGCAGCCTGGTAAATAACATGGTGAAGGTCTCTGAATTTCCTTTTATAGGGCAAGCAAAGCACACATGGTTATGAATCAATGGGCGGACAGCTTCCCTCAAAGGTACACAGTGCCTGGGTATTTGCCTGAAGGTAGAATGCTGTCTCTAAATGACAAGTAAACCATCTGATCCTCCTGACGCTGTTTTTTTTTTAAATCTATTTTATTGTTTTAAGTGATTGTTATATTAAAAAAGAAAGACGTGGCTTGATTAACATAGGTTGGTAATACGATACAATTTCCCAAATTCCTACCCTCATCCTAAACCCTCTGAATCCATTCTAGTCCCCAGGGGCAGAGAAATTATAGTAGTTAAATATTGAACTAACATACATATTTTTTGTTGTACAAAGGAGTTTCTGAGAGCTGCTCAAGCTTGAAAAAAAGTAATAAACCCTGGAAGAAAAGCACCAGATGCACAGAGAGGTTTCAGAAGTCCCCAGTGAGGTGAAAAGGCATGTGCTTCACCAGAAAGGTGGGTAAACTGTTATCTGGAAACCGTAAGAGACTCTTTTTGCCATGTTTTTGAAAAGAGTACTGGACAATCACAAACAGAAAAGCAGTGCAGACAAGCAGGGATGAAAACAGCAGAGTAAGATAGCATGGTGGAGAAGCAGTCAGCTAATCACAATACATAGGGAAGATGGGCAGGGTTAGGACATGGCAGAGGTTCAGTCAAAGAAAAAAAGGAGTTATGGAGTAGACAAGCTGTGGGGTAAGTAAGACATGTCAGGATGGATAAAGAGCAACAGCAAAAGTTCTGAGGGTGAGAGAGGGGTTGCTGGTATAGATGTGCACAAATGTAAGAACATTAATATTTGTTCAAATTGATCTCCTTTGAATGTGGTAGGATTCTATTCGATACAAATGTATTCATATGAATTTGTACGAATATCTGGTATGAATGCCAACATATCCAATACATGCCCGAGATACATATACAATAAGTATCCCATAACATACCCACTCTGAAAGCATCAAATCTGCCCTAAGTCCACTTTGAATCTGCTCTCAAACCATGTCAAATTCACTCTGGATCCACTGCAGATGTGACTGGTGCAGCCACTTTCCCACCGCCCCATTTCACCAATGCTCCAAAGCTTCATACAAATGTTCCAAAACATTCATATTCGTACAAATGTCAAAGTGCAAATGTTGTAACATTCAATTTGTATATGAATGTCCAAATTCATATGAATTCGTACAAATAATGAATGTTACAAATATTCATGCACCTCCCTAGTTTCTGGCCAATGGCATAAAATATACCCAAGCAAATATATGCGCAACTTGATATCAAGACCTACAGGCATGCTAGGGTCCTGGCTTGGAATAGTGAACCATGTGCAGAAGTCCACTGTTCTAGTATGGGGGAGCACTCAATGCTGCAACAGGGTGTGCCACCAAAATAGACCCCCTGAGGGCCTAGAACTTTCCTTCCTGGCTTTTGGAGGCTCCCATGCCAGTTAGTGTGGCCTTTGAAACTGATGGCAGGGACTGAGCAGCACTGTCCCATCCCAGCCTGGGACACATTGTGAACCCTAGGGCAACCTGTCCTTGCTGTGATATTGCAGGTAAATGCAAGGGGGGCTTGTTGAATGTTTAAAGCTCTTGACTGGAGTAGCCTGCTTTGAGGGAGAGGCAGGGAATTGAACCAGAGACCCTCTGCTTTCCAGCCAGTTTACTCTATCACTGAGCTACAGTCACCCTCGGCATGGATAAGTAGTTTTACATTATTATCTTAACACGGAACAATTTTTAAAAGGATAGGCGAAAATCTAGAGACTGGTAAGAAGCTCTTCAGCCTTGCCAGAGGGTCATATAATGCACTTCATGGTAAGCAGAAAGGCCAGGCAGGCTCCCCACTCGCAGCCATTAAAACCAACTCCTAAAAGCCGGTCCTCAGATGCACTGCTTACTCCCCAGCTAATCCAGTAATTAAAGTGACTTACCTCTAGGCAGGCATAGCTAAATATTAGAGTTAATACACACCATTGTTTAAGCACAGACTAAGGCAGGTAAAGTGAACTCAAACCTTTTAACAACACTCTGCCTCTCTCATTTGCTACACAGTGCCTGTGCTAGGAAGCAGCTGGTTATTAGACTAGAAGACTGCTATGGGGCTGATAATGGAATATGATGGGTGCAGTCAGAGAGGGAGTGATTCAGGTGAAAGAGGAGGAAATACTGTGCTTTTAAACCTCCTGGCAAAGAATGAGGAGGTCTAATGTAATTTCAGTTCATTTGGAAGCTGAATTATAACTTCAGAGTTCTGATCCAGGGCTTGTGATTAAAAAAACAGTGCTGTTTAGGGAGGTGCACAGATATTAGTAACATTCGATATCCGTATGAACTTGGACATTTGTATATGAATCGAATGTTATGACATTCATACATTGACATTTGTATTTGTAGGAATGCTTCAGAACATTCATGAACGTGGGGAGGTGGGAAAGCAGCTGTGCCAGTTCCATCTGCAATGGATCCAGGGTGCACTTGACATGGATTGAGAGCAGATTCAGAGTGGATCCAGATTCAGAGCAGATTTGACACTTTCAGAGCCGTGAATCAGATATGTATTGGATATGTATGTGTTCGTATTGGAGATTCATACAAATTTGTTCAAATACATTGGTACTGAATAGAATCCTGCCATATTCAAAGAGGATCTATTCACAGAATCATAGAATTGGAAGAGACCTCTATGGTCATCAAGTCCAACCCCCTGCTGAATGCAGGATTTCCTA
>MTQE01002560.1:4621302-4633530 GCA_014337955.1 Aspidoscelis marmoratus | reverse complement strand
GCTTGAAGACCTCCAGTGAAGGAGAGCTAACCACTTCCTGTGGCAACCTAGTCCATTGACTGATTGCCCTCACTGTCAGGAAGCTTTTCCTAATATCTAATCTGCACTGATTCCCTTGAAGTTTCATCCTGTTGTTTCTAGTCCTCCCATCTTGTGCAAGTGAGAATAGGGACGATCCCTCTGCACTGTGACAGACCTTCAGATACTCGAAGACTGTGATCATGCCTCCTCTCAGTCTTCTCTTCTGTAGACTAAACATTCCTAGATGTACTAATTTTCTTGCATTCAATTCAATATAAATCAAATGCACACACAAAAAAACCCAACCCAAACAAAACCCCATTTGTGCACATCACTTGTGCTACTGACTATTGAACAGTGCTGTTGAGCATCTGTATCAGTGGGTCTCCAGATGTTCATGAAAACAACCCCTAGCAATCCATCCCCACTATTCTATGCCAGGCATTCCCTTGTTGGGAGTAGAATGGTGGAATGACCTGAATGCCATTCAAGAACATCTGGAGGAACACAGTTTGAGAGCCATTGGACTGGAGGAAGGCAGGAAGTGCTTTCAGAAAAAGGTGGTGATGTGTGCAGGCAACAGACATATACAAACTCAAACTGTTCTGCTTCGGACAGGACAGCAAGGGAAGAAAGAAGAGTCCTACTCCTTCTTGGGTTGTGGCAAAGCCAAGCCTGTCTTGCACCAGCAAGCAGTTTATTGGTGGAATGCTTTTCTGAATAGAAGAATGAGAACATCGAGCAAGAAGCCTTCCTGCTGGCTTTAGAGTCTTGCATGCAGGAAACCAAGAAAAAGAAAATATGTCATTTTGCAATATATGAGGCAATGGCTATGCTAGCTCTCAGGAGGCAATCTCAGGCTAGTATGAGTTTTGATGGGGTTTGCATTAATGGCATTAATTAGCAAGCTAATTTTGCCGGCTTGACTTGTGCACATGTCGCAAACGTGCCTCTGGGATGTATACATTTAAACAAACATCAGTTGTTTATCATAGGCAAAGATTTTAAAAAATAAAGACTAAGATTTAAACAAGCCTGCAGTAAGCATTAGCTGCAAGGGATTATGGCAAAGAAGTGGATAAGTCTAGGCCTACTCCAGTATATCTGCCCGCTCCACCTAAATGTCCTGGCTTCAGAAATGCCACGTTTCAGTTCTTGAAAGCCAGGAAGAAGCATTCAGTTTTGCAGGTGCCCTGCCCACGCCTAAGACTCATTGACTGGATCCTGCCAGCTTCTGCCTAGCAAGTTTCTTTCCCTTCCCACCTGCCAGGTGTAGCAGCCATTCAGCGGAGGAAGCGGTTACCAACCTATAGCTAATTTGACAGAAAGGAGAAGCCAACCCCTTCAAGGCACAGAGAAAACACTGCCACTGTCTGTAAGCTTTACATTGGGCATCTGATGGTGAAAGCACTGGAAAGGATGAGGTTAAAACACACACGCGCAGCCAGGATCTTCTTCTTCTATATTTCCCTCCAGCATTTTTTCCTTTAATACCAGGGTCAGGATTGGCCCACTTCCAAGATGAACTTCATTGATTTTTATTACTACATTTACACCCCACCCTATACCTTAAACATATACTTTTTTGAAAAAAAGAAGTTTAAAACGTACTTGCATCCGCAGGAGGAATGAAAACGTTTGTAAACACAGTGACTGTTTTAAGAAGGAGCTAAACATCACAGGCCTGGGTGCGGAGAGACGGGGTGGGGGGCAGAATTCCGCCTCCCCACAACATTCTCCAGCACTGCGTTCACACCTAATTTTTAATCCAGCTTCAGTCCACCTTCAGAGGAGAAGAAAACATCAGCAAAGTGAACAATCATTTTCTTTCCACGTTACCTCACCCAAAGGCAGATTTTCTAAGTTAGATAATGCGGAAAGAAATCGGCTTGTCACACCACTGATGTGTCCTCTCACTCCGAAAGCGGTCTGAAGCTGGATTAAAACTTAGGTGTGAACACAGAGGACGCCCCGAGCTGGGAAACGCGCTCAACCTCAAAACAGGGCTATGTGCGTCAGAAGCCTGCAGCTGATCTGACATCCTTCCTTATCGCTGACTACCGGATTTCACAAGCGAGGAGGACGCCCTGTCTTCCACCTTCCCCACACACCATCTTCGCATAACCATCCCAGGGAGATTTGGTCCCTTCCCCGAAGCCGTCCCGTCTGAGAAGCAAGTTCAAGCCCAGAGAGGGAGAGAGCGAGAGCGCAGGGGAATCTATCCGGTCCGCTTTATAGCGGCAAGAGCCCCCTCGCGGGCTTGTAGGAGGGATGGAAGTGGGGCACGTCGAAAGTTAGAACCACGACGGCTCCGTCTTCCCGAGCTAGTGCGGGAGACTCCGGCGCCCCGCCAAGACCCGGCGCTTCCCTTCCTCGGCAGCTCGACGCGAGCGGCGCGTCAAAGCGCGAAGTTCGCGCCGTCGAATTTTCCTCTCGACCGTCTGGAGAGGCGGCGGCCGCGACGCAGCCATCCCGAGGGAAGCCCTCCGGCCGCCACAGACGGGCACCGTTCCGGCCGGCGGCGTCGCCCCTGCCCAAAGGCACCTCCGCTCCCGCAGAGGCTCGCGTGGCCAACCAACGGCAAGCGGGCGCACTCACCTTCCCGGTGCGCGGACGAAGCCCTCGCCTTTCCCGCTGCCTGCTGGAAGTCGCGTCGCTTCTCCTCGCTTTCCGTCGGCCGGATGTGGGGAACCCTCGAGGCGGCGGCGGCGGAGGCGGCGGGGACAGCAGTGGCAGCGGCAGCTTCTTCTCCCTCGCCTCCGGGAACCCAGGAAGGAAAGAAGGTGCGCCCGGCCAGCCTTTCCGCAACAGACGGAGTGTGCAGCAACCACATCATCCACCTCCGGCCCGCCCACCCGGGCCCAGGGGGAGGGAGAGGGACCGAGAACGAGCCGCGGCCGCCTTCGGGAACCGCAGTCGACCCGCTGCTTTCCTGGCTGCCGTCCAGGCACCGCCTCTCAACAAGCCTCTCCGTCTTTAGCAGGCAGCGCACCCGGTCCCAGGGCCACGGCTGGTCGCAGGGAACGTCGCACGGGGAGAAGCACCTTCCAGGCTGCGATCAGAGAGAGAGAGAGAGAAAGCATCTCTGAGGCGCCTCAAACACGCCTTGGAGGTGGGATTGTTCACACAGTTAGCACGGGGAGAAGCATTTCCCAGGCTCCGATCAGAGAGAGAGAGAGAGAGAAAGCATCTCTGAGGCGCCTCAAACACGCCTTAGAGGAGGGATTGTTCACACAGTTAGCATAGGGAGAAACACCTCCCAGGCTGCGATCAGAGAGAGAGAGAGAGCGCATCTCTGAGGCGCCTCAGAAACGCCTTGGAGGTGGGATCGTTCACACAGTTTACCCCTTCCTCCTCTCCTGAAACCTCTGTTCTAGGGAAGGTCGATTAGAAACGGGCCGGGAACGCAGGGGCGCGCACTGTTCGCCCCTCTCGGGTGCCCCCGAGGCTGCCCTTTGGATCTATCTAAACGCAGACCAGAAGACCTGCCCTGAACACGCCCCGAACGCTGCCGCAACCCCTGTCATCTGTCAGGGAGGAAAATGCCCAAGTGGAGTTTTGCAGGCACGAAAACAGCCATGTGCTGCTGCTGCACGGAAAGAGAAGCGCGCGCTGCTCGCAATGCCTGGGGAGACCCGGCCACCCCCGCCTGGGACTCAGCCGGAATCCAAGGCTAAGGGATTTTCGCATCAATGGAAGGTTCCCCTTTTCTCCGGAGAGGCACTTCGGGGAGGCCACAAGATTTTCTGACTGCAGCATTCCGTAAAATCTCCCCGGTCTTGCGATCACCCGATGTTTGCTCCCCTTTTCTCCAGCGCCCGAAGGAAACCAGCCGCTGCTTCCTTCCTCCTGCATTTAGGCAGATTCGGGGTCTTGGATCAAGCGGGAGGGAACGGGAGAGGAAGAAGACTGCGGTTCCCCGCAGCCGCAGGCAGCACACAGCCAAGATCAGGCACGACGGGAGCTGGGGAACACCCGGAACGTAACTAGCGAGACAAATTCCCCTTATGCGGGGGTTTCAAAGGAGGAGCTCCGCGGTTTGATCTTCTCACGGTTGAGCCTTTGCTCCTGCCGCCGCCCCCAGTCGTTAAGCTTAGCGGTTCAGGGCAGGTCTGCTGCCTCTGCCCTCCAATGCCTCCTGAAGTCTGCCAGAGTTCATGTCTTGCTTCCATAAAATTATCAATCCATCCATCCCTCTCCTCCTCCTTTTGCCTTCTATCTTTCCTAGCATCAGGGTCTTTTCCAAGGAGTCCTGTCTTCTCCTCATTTGAAGTTCAGCTTCAATGTTTGGCCTTTCAGCGAAAAGCAAGGGTTGATTTCCTTTAGTATTTACTGATTTAATTTCCTTGCAGTCCAAGGGGGCTCTCTGGTACTACAGTGTGAAAGCATTGGCTTGTCAGCACTCTGTCTGCCCTATGGTCCAACAATCATGCACAACCACTGAGAAAGCCATAGCTTTGACGATACGAACTAGGCATGTGCACAAAGACAATATCCCCCATTTGATGTGAATCAAATGGGGGAGTATTTGGCTTGATTCAAAACCACACCACCATGAACATGTGGGGGGGGGGCTTTGGTTTCACACACAAACAGTGAGATGCTTCTCTGCTTTTTAACATGCTGTCCAGATTTGCCAAAGCTTTCCTCCCAAGGAGCAAGCATCTTTTAATTTCACGGCTGCAGTCACTTTCTGCAGTGATCTCTGAGCCCAAGAAAATAAAATCTGACATAGTTTCCATTTCTTCCCCCTCCGGCTTGTCAGGAAGTGATGGGACCAGATGCCATGATTTTTGGTCTTCAAGGTCCCTTCCAGACTAGTGGATAAAAACCCGCAGTAGTTAGTCAATTCACAGCTTACCTGGCTGCGAAGTCACAACGCTTTGTCCCCACTCAAAATGGAGGTCTGCAGCTTCCTCGTTGGCAGCTGTGAGGTGTGTGTCATGTGGGCCTGGGCAGCCAATGGGAGCTGAGCTGAAGGCTCAGTTCTCATTAGCTGTTTCTCACCGTCCTGTCAGGATGGCGGGAAACTCCAAAATTACCTTATATTGAGGAGTGAGTGTTGATTGTACCGCAGCAGGTAAATCTGCAGTAGCAGTGGTAATGCACTGTCTCTATGAAGTATCTGGTGTCATGTGTGATGTCCCATAGGAATGTGCAGTATCCCCCAGTCTGGACACACCCTTAAAGTTGGGCTTCAAGGTAGCTTTTCCTGTTTCTCCTCTTTCATCTTTATCAAGAGGCTCCTTAATTCTTCTTCAGTTTCTGCTACCGGAGTGGTACAATCTGCACATCTAAGGTTCTTGATATTTCTCCCAGAAAACTTGATTTTGGCTTTTGCCATAATCTGCATGTAAGTTAAATAAACAAGGTGACAATATACAGCCTTATCACACTCCTTTCCCAGTCTTGAATCAGTCAGTTGTTCCACGTTCTGTTCTGAATGCTGCTTCTTGACCCACAGAAGACAAGAAAGGTGATCTGATACTTCCATCTCTTTAAGAACTTGCCAGTTTGTTGTCATGCACATGGTCAGAAGCTTTAGTGTAATCAATGAAACAGAAGTAGTTGTTTTTCTGCAGCTCCCCTGCTTTCTGCCTAATCTGGGAAATGCTCTCTAGTTCCCCCACCTGTCTGAAAACCAAGCTTGCTCTTCTGGTATTTCTCAGTTCACATATTGCTGAGAAACCTAGCTTGCATAATCTTGAGCACAACCTTGCTAATATGTAAAATGAGTTTGGTCGTTCGTTCAATAGTTTGAACATTCTATGGCACTGGGACTGGAACATAAACTGAACTTTTCCAGTTCCCTGGCGGTTGTGTTTTCAAAATTTGCTCGCATAGCAAGTGCAGTGCTTTAACAGTATCATGTTTTAGGATTTTAAATAGTTCAGCTGGAATTCCACTAAATCTTTTTGGTAGCAATACTTCCTAAGGCTCACATTATTTCACTCTCTAGGATGTCTGGTTCTAGGTCAGTGACCACACCATTGTGGATATCCATGATGTTAAGATCTTTCTTGTATAGTTCTTGCCACCTCTTCTTAATCTCTTCTACTTCTGTTAGGTCCCTATCATTTTTGTCTTTTAAAAGGCCCATTTTTGCATGAAACGTTCCCTTGATATCTCCAGTTTTCTTGCAGAAATCTCTTGTCTTTCTCACCCCATTGTGTTCTTCTGTTTCTTTTCATTGCTCATTTAAGAAGGCCTTCTTATGTCTCCTTGCTATTCTCTGGAAATCTGCATTCAGTTGGGTATATTTTTCCTATTCTCCCTTGCCTTTTTCTTTCCTTCTTTCCTCGGCTGCTTGTAAAGCCTCATCAGGCAGCCATTTTGTTTTCTTGCTCATCTTTTTCTTTGGGATGTTTTTTTGTTGCTGCCTCCTACATGGTGTCACACGTCTCTGTCTACCAGATCTAATCCCTTAAATCTACTGATTACCTTCACTGTATTTTCATAAAGGATATTATTTAGATCATGCTTCTATATTCTAGTGGCCTCCCCTAGGGATGTGCACAAATATTCAAATGCATTTGAAATTCAATAGAATTGACCAAATTTTGATATTCAAATTTGGATCAAATGTCCTTAAAGTCAATTTTAAAGATCCGATTCAAATTTCGGATCTATTCATTTGAATTATTCAGCCATTCATACGTGTACTGGTTTTCTCAAGAGAATAGGAAATGAAGGTACCTCACCTGGTCTTTAAATACCAAAGTTGTCCATGCCTCAAAGGCGTGACGTTTTGCAGTCCTTCTGACAGCTGTCAATCACACGAAGCCCCATAAAAATATCTTATAATCTGGTGCAGCTTGAACATGTTGCTTACTTTGATTGCTAGTTGTCAGGGGGATGGGAGAATAATTGACTTGGGGCGCGTTCCCATGGTACTAATTTGTATCTCTATTGCCCCTCCACTGAAGTGGATTAAAGAAAAGCGGGTTCAATCTGGATTTAAGCGTTCCCAAGGGGGTAAGCAAAACACGCATTTAAAATGAACGGACCGTCCCTAAGGAAGCGTGTTTTGTTTACCCACATCTTTTTCTCCCCGCCCCTCGCTGTTTCATTGGGTGATCGGGCGAAAGGAATTTCCAGCTGCCGAAACGCCTCCCCCCCAGCCAGTGATCCTGCAATCCTTTCCTTCAAAAAGACCAAAAGAAAAGTTTAAAACTTCTCTGTTCATCTCCCCTGCTTGCGAAGACTGCAGCCAGCACTCTTTACAAGATCTCCACCCAGCCAGCTCTTTTACACTTTCACTTTCGCGGAAGCAATTCATCACAGTGTATCTTTGCTGTTTCTCTTTGAGATTGGAAAGACAAACAGCAAAGAGCAAAGAGAAAATGCCTGCCTAGATCGCTGTTTGCATAGATCGCTGGCTGGATGACAGGCAAAAGAGAGACAGAGACAGAGAGAGAGATGATATCTCCGGCCGGCAATTCCCACCTGGGAGAGAATCCCCGCCCCTTTTGCCACGGAGCGATCCCATGGAAAATGTTGCACTGAAAACCCACGTCTTCCAGAAAGTACTGCTTTAAACAGGTATTTTTTTTAAAGCGGGTTTTCCCCATTAGCGGCGCTGGAAACCCGGATTAAAGCCATGCATGGGACTGCTCCGTGGCAAAAGAAGATTTTCAGCAGACTTATTGTTGCATGGAAACGCAGCCTTGGCCTTCTTTAGAAAACCCGATCTTGGGAAACTGGAAGGAGCAGCTCTTTCATTGTTATATCCCTTGCTAATAAAGCTAGATATGTGTGATTTTTTTTTAATGAAAAGAAAAAAACCTTCCTCAGAGTTTCCTAAATAACAGAGGGATATAAAGCAAAAGGAGTTCTGAGGAGAACTATTTGAGCTACTAAGCATAAATTTATTTGCAGTTGCATTAAACAATATGTGATGCAGCACCACCAACTGGCACTTTGGGAAAATATGGTTTGGTTAACCATTAAGTTTATGTCTCTTTCACAATGGGAATTTTTTGTTTTGTTAATTCTGAAGGCTGTCATGTAACATATTTATTCTGTAAAAATAATCCTAAAAATTTCTTATCTCTTCTCTAGCCTTTAGAAATTAGGGGTGGAAACTTCACCGTGCTGGCCATTTAGAGATAGGGAAGGTACAGCACATTCTTTCCTATATTTGTGGCAGTTTATACTTATTTTCATTATTCTCTTCTCTTCCCTTCATCCTAGCAACAGCCCAATGAGTGTTCATGAAGTTCATGGCCAAGACTGACCCTGGCCCTATTCTGGAATATATCATGGGATAGCAGTCTGCTGGCCACAAGCTAATGCAGACTATGGAAGGACTCACCTGGGGCCTTCCATAGTCTACACACAAGCATACTGATAGCAGGTTCCTATGCTGGGATATATTCCAGAATAAGCCAAAGTGCAGAAAGACCACCCATGAGCTTTCATGGCTTAATTTGGAATTTGAACAGGTTCTTGCCTAATCCTAACAGAACTCCTTTTCCTGCTATGTGACCAGACCTTGAGGTGAAGAGATTCTTGCCAAAGTTAGTGCTCTGTAGCTATCCAGATCCCTGCAGTTTGCTCCTGTTGCTTTGCCAGAAATGAGCTTCATCCAGACAACAATGATCTAATCAGCATTATTTGGATAATCTGAAATAAAATGTCTCTGGGGCTGCGTTCCCACTCACACTTTAAAAGAATTTGAAAATGACTTGAAAATTGTTTGTCCCCATTACAGATTAGCTTCCTGAGAAGTAAATTGCAAAAACTGCATTAAAAAAACTTGTTTAAACAACTCTTGCTCCTATTTTTGTTGCTAACACACTTTATTTTTTGCTTTGGGAATGGTACGATTGCAGTATATCCTGCCTGATAGCCTGCCTAGCTGCCCTTTTGGCTGCTGCTGCCTTTCAAGCTGTGCTGCTGCCACCTTGCTTGCCCAACTGCTTGCCCCACATGCCCAGCTACCCACCATTTTGGCCACTGCTGCTGCCTCACATGGCCGGCCTTTCAGGCTGCGCCACTGCCACCATCTCACTCACCCGCCTGCTCTGCTGCCTGCCATTTCAGCCACCACCTCCACCTTGCCCAGCCAGCCTTTCGGGCTGTGCTGCTGCTGTCACCTTGCTTGCTCCACTGCTCACCTGCCTGCTCAGCTGCCTGCCATTTCAGCCACTTCCTCTGTCTCGCTCAGCTATCCTTTTGGGTTACTCTGCTGCTGCCACCTCGCTCACCCAGCTGCTTGCCCACCCACTTGGCTGCCCATCATTTTGGCCGCCACTGCAGTGCTCCTGGGGCATAGGGAGGAGGAATGCTGAGCGGCAAGCGAGCTCTGCCTGCCTGCTCTTTCGGCTGCTGCCATCACTGCTGCCGTGCTCGGCTTCTTAAAGCAGAATTAACACAAAAAATGGGAACAGGCATAATGTGCATTTGCATCCATTTTTGCTAATTCCATTTTTACAAAGTCAAGTGAGATCACGGCCTGGATGTGCTTTACTCCAGATAATACAAATAATGCAGATTAAATAAGTACTGTCTGGATGAAGCTCATGTCACACACACCTTTACTCATTTTTGCACCATTTTCAGAGTTGTGCACACGCCAGACAAGCCTTCCTTTACTTAGCACCAAAGTGGTGATAACAAATTTCAAACAGGTTGTGAGCAGGGTTTGGCAGCCCTGCTGAAATGGTTAATACCAGGGACAGAGTATAATCCAGATCAGGAGGCCCCCAATTTGGATTAGTGGCAGGCCTAGAGATACAGGCATACCACCTAGGATTGGTAAATATCAAGTTTTCTTGAAGGCACGAATGATTGTCATGAAATCTAGCTATACTACTAGTAGTTGCTAAGAATGCTCAGAATTATCCAAGAACATTTTAAAAGTTGACATAGCAGTGACATTAGAGGGACATGGTCAAACACATTTATTCCCCTCTTGCTGAGCAACAGTTTTGGCAATGCACAAATACCTCATGAGTGAAAGTGTAGGAAAAGCAAAACTCTGTGTAGATTGGGAGCACCTTTGATGCAGGAGCAGTGTTTGTCACATTAATCCATAAATAAGGAGGGTTGGGGTTTCACCCTTGTGGCAGACTCCTGTCTGCGCCTCATTTCAGATTTATTTGAACTTTTCAGCAGCTGACTCAAGAAATTGTGCTGCACAGCTGATTGGTTGCTTTTTCCCTACTCTCTTTCTCCACCCAGCACCCCACTTCTATGATCCCTAAAGTGGTGTCTTTGGCTCTCCAAAGTGGTGGTGGGGAAGGGGACAGTGGAGAGGGAGTTTTAACCTTTTTATGCTGCAATTTTCTACACATCTTTCCTAGATGGGTGCAATGGAGGAATGGCACAGCTACCAGCAGTTACCATCCTTGGCTGGTTAGAAGATGGGATGTGCAAAGGCATGGGAGCTTCAGATAAGTTTGGGAAGGCCACGGGTATTTTTGGAGTAGACCAAGATGCATTCAGAGAAACAAAGTGGGATGTTGCAGGCATGACTGGGAACACCGGGGTAAAGATAGAGGTTCATGGAACTGGCTCATGAACTGTCAAACTGGTTTGTAGAACCAGGGCGGTCAGTTTGAAGGTTGGTGAGATCTGGTACATCTGTGGGGCAGTTTGGTTTGATTCAAATTGAACTGCAGGAAAGGCTCATGCAGATCCCTACTCCACATGCTCTCCAACATGTTCCCAAACAATTGGGTTGATCCCCTTTTACTTTAATTCTCTCCTCTAGCATCACTAAGTGCAGATCAGAACTCCTCACTTTGCAGCCCTCCAGGGGTGCATTCCCAAAGGCACTAAAATCTGGACTGGATTGGGACTCAGCATCCAGCGTTCCCATAAAATTGGCCAGTAGTCTGAATCCAGAAAGGCCTGCTCCTGTGCCAGTTCTTTCCCCCTGAATTTTCTTCAGAAACCCCTGCAGAAATTTGCGGGGGGGGGGGACCCAGGTGAGAAGAGGACTTTCCAATCCAGTCTGGATTTTAGTGCTGGAGAAGAGAACCAGCGGCCAGGGCGGGCAAGCGAGCGAGGGGTGTGGGGAAGGGAGGCCGCCCCTCTGATGCGGTGGTGTGAGATGGCACGCAGGCATGGAATGGAGTGTGAAGGAGAGAAGTGAGAAGGAAGTGGGAGGAGAAGGAAGGCAGTTGAGAATCACAGGGGGAGGGGGAGTCCGGTGGCGGTGGCTCCTGTCCTAAAAACCTGCCACACCGTTCACTGGTGTGCTTCTGCGCACTTGCGGGTCCTGTTTGGGAACAGCCTGATGTGCGCTTGGCGCTGTTCCCAGTCTCCTACTCAAATCTGCAGCATAACCCAGACCAGAGTAATCCAGATTCGCTGTAGTTGGGAACACACCCCAGATGTTCCTGAACTACAACACCTAGCCTTCTTTGCCTGTCCTGGCACCTTGGTGTTATTTAGTCAAGGAACATCTCCAGGGCCACAAATTGAGCAACCTTACGGTAGATGCACTTGGATTGCACCAGGAAGGTGTGCATTTGGTCCACTGTAAGAAAACTGGCATAACATAAAAGAGGGGGAAATGGGAATTCAGCAAGTGGGCAGATGAGCCAATAGTGGTATTTGTGTGTTAGGCTTCCTCTCTCTCAAAAAGGAGTGTGGACCAAGCAGAGCAGAACCAGCATATGTGAGACTGTTGTGGGCATGTAACAGATTTGAATCCATGGAATAATGCCGGTTTCTTTAAAAATTGTCTTCTGCCCTTTCAACTTTCTTCTGTCTGCATTTTGAGAGGCCCTGAATCCCCAAAATATTGTTGAAACATTTTTTTAAAACCTTTAAGTTATTATTTCTGCTTCAAAGGGGGATTTTCTGCTCTACTTAAAACATGGTTTGATTCTTCTGCTTTTTGGTCATCTTTTTCATGCTTCTGTCCTCTCTCTTTCCCTGGATGATGTTCCCAAATTTATCTCCTAGATTCCACATATACCTATAAAAATCTATGGCCCTTACTCTGTTGTAAAAAGAACTCATTTGCCTGTCTTAATTGTGAACCAGATGTCTTCTAAGCAAGCCGGAGACTTTAATGGAAATATCAACACAAGCTTTCCTTGCCTTGCTAGTTTTGACTCACTTTCCTTTGATTTTGATATATTAAAGACTAGGCCATAATGCTTAAAAAAACAATTAGTGTAAATAATATGGGCTACCAAAGGATCCAACAAAGAGAAGTATTTCTTCACCCAGAGGGTCATCAGTTTATGG
>MTQE01002560.1:4604121-4620888 GCA_014337955.1 Aspidoscelis marmoratus | reverse complement strand
GGCTGTGGCCTGATCCAGCAGGGCTTCTCTTATGTTCTTATGTACCCTCTCTAAGATTATGCTTCTGCTTGGAAACTTTTTTCCCTAATAATTAATCAATTCATATTCTAGGTGATTCATTGTATACTGATGTTATATACTAAGATGGGCCTTGAACTAAGATGGGCCAAGTCTAGTGCTTGGTTTTAATATACTGCAAATAAATATGTTTAATATTTATTTAATTTTTTTTACTATTTAACAAAACTATGTTTAATAGAAACAACTGGCAGAACAAGTCAAAGAAATCTGAGATCCCAAGACAGCAACCACAGACAGGCCTTTTGTTATAGGACTTTATGCTAGAATCAGACTCCTGTCAGTGCCTTTCCCAAATTTGGTATGTTTGTTCTCTTGAAGCTGCTGAAGAGGGTAGGTACCTCAATGATGCAACATCTCCTTTGAACACAGGAGGTCACAGATTAAATCATAGACATCTCCTCCAAAGAAGGCAGCAAGGACTTCTGTAGTTTAGAGTCAGGGCTGTTTCATCCAGGGACCCAGAAGTAACACACTTCTACAATGCTGCATGGATCACTTACAAAGGGTCCATGCTTGGACCAAGCTGTGGCACCATCTTTGTGCTTCAACGCTTCAACTACCCTCACATAGTCTGGGTGAACTCTTGTTCAAGTCATTGGAGACAGATGAAATTCCTAAATATGCCAAATGTTTGATCTCTAGAGCAGATGGTTGTGAAACCAACCAAAGGAAAGTGGGCCTTGGACTTGATCCTATATAGCTGATTCAATAGGGAATCATGTCCACAATGAGATAACCTTCATCAAATGCTTCTGAATAAATCCATAAGATGACAGCTCCTGTCCTGGATCAGTAACTGGCTAAAGAGAGTAGTAATAAATGGCCAGTTCTCAAAGCAGAAGGAGGTGAAACGTGGGATTTTTAACCATTAACTAGTGGTGAGAAAGCAAAGTGTACTACTGATGACATTAAATGTTTCAGGTATTAAAAACTGTAAGAGATTGTAAATAGCTTGACATTGGGTGAGTGGGCAATGAAGTGGCAACTCACTTTAATTTTAGCAAGAACAAAGTAACGCACACTGGGGCTAAGAACCCAGTGTACTGATGAGGGCTGAACTTTCTGTAACAGACCAGGAAAGGGGACTCGGGGTTCTAGTGAACAGCTCAATGGAAGGTATCAGCCCACCTCAGAAGACTTGGAAATATTGTAGGTCATAATCTACAAACACACACACCACAACCTATCCACTCACCTGTTTTCAGAGTTCTCCAAACCACTTTTTCAGGGGCACAGATTAACCTGGCTGAAACTTGGGACAACTGTGAGTTTCATGTGCAAACGTGATTGCCAGTGTAAAGAGTAAAATTCTTATTGCTTCTTCTACAACATGTGGAAACTCCCGAATTTTTTCCTTTGCCTTAGTGGCTATGCAAAAGTTGGAGGCAATGCCATTTTAAAAAGATCAGCATCTTTTTACGGTTCAACTGTAACAATGAGAAGGGAGACCTTTAAAATTAAGTAATTTCAAGAGAACTAAGAACCAAATGTCAGCGAATGCCCAAATGTAAACTCTGCTCTTGAAACTTCAAAACATGAGGGCACTTCTTTCCATACTTTTCTCCCACAGTGACTGCAAGAACCCAGTTAACTCAGTAGCCGAATTATTCATTAACTGGTATGAAGCAATAAAAGGTTTGTGTTTTCTCTTCAGCTTGGAAGGTTATGTTGTTAGCCTGAAGCTGAGAATGTGGCTCTTGTTTCTCACACCCACTCTGTAATGCTTGCAAAGCCAATGTCTCAGCTTTCCTATCTGTAAAATAGGAAGAAGCATACAAGTAGGACTTGGTTTCAGGTGAGATGGGAGGCAGTGCTTTGGACAGCTGCTGGGAGGCGCTATTGAGTCACAGAACAACAAGGCCAGTACTCTTGGTTTATGAATTTCAACTAAAGATACACACTGTGTTTGTTGCACTTCTGGATCAGAAGAGACACGGGCAGCGTTTCAATGAAATATTTTCCTTGAAGAATTCCCTTTCCTCTCTCTTTACCCTTCTCCCTCTCCCTCTCTCTCTCTGTATACGCACGTATGCATGTGTATGTGAGTCGCCGTCTCTTGCTCCCCCCTCCCTCTTCCTCTCTCCCTAGAAGGGCTCCAGCTGCCAACATGAAGCAACCTTTAATCCAGCGGTTGAGCTTCTAATTGGGATACGGGAATAATTAGCATGGATTCGCTGTTACATCCTGTGGACTTTTAAAAAATTTTGGACGGAGGAAGAGGAGCAGGAGGAGGAGAAAGGATCTGATGTGGGCTGAAGAAGCCATGGCTGCTGCCTAAAAAATCTCACACACCACGAAGGTGAGAGATGCAGTTGCTGGGTTGTGGGGCTGCTGTGATGGCTGGTGGGGGTGGGATGGGGTGGTGTGGAGAGGGAGGGAGGGTGACAGGCTGGAATAGCCTCAATCCCATCGCCTGTCATTCGGTTTCTCCATTTCCAGTTCATCAATTGTCTCTTTCAGTTCCATTCCTTTCTCTTCTTCTCCGTCACCATACAGACGTTGCTAGACCCTTGGTAACAGCTGTGCCGTATGTGGAATGCGCACACACGCACGTCTTGCTTTAAATGACTGCGTTGCTAAGTTACGATGAAGGGGATGGCACGGAGGTGTGTGTGTGCGTGCGTGCATGCGTGTGTGTCAGTGCACACAAAATACCCAAGCACATTTGCATGTTTGCTACTGAATGCTCCTGGTAGTCAAGCGGTCAGTGAATCCGTTGGGGCACGAAGAAAGCTATTGGACTGTTTGTCTTTAGCTTGGCTCGCGGAGTTGTTGAAGGGAGCCTCGCTTAAGTGGGTAGCAGCAATAGCATCTCTGGGCTGGGGTTGAAATCATGCAACATTGATATCCACAGTGGCAGAGCCTAGATTGGCATCCTTTGGGAGTGACATAGCTCTGCCTTTTTAAGGGCGAGGGTAAGTTCTATTTTTGGCTAAGGGAAGGCCTGGCCATGCAAAGGGAGGGAGTCGAAGAGGCAAACAAGTGAGGAGTAAGCCTCCACTCCTGAAAGCCTTTTTCTCACTACTGTATTTAGAACAAGAATTAGTGCATTCCTCTGCCTCAAAATCCTCCCCTCATCTGGAAAATGAAGAAAAATCTATGCATATTATATAACATATACATCCATTGCAGAAATTTGTTTTTTTCCCTTGTTCTTGATGAAGTATCTGAGCTGTTAAATTATTTTGTCAGAAATGGACACGATGGAGAAGGAGCATCAAAGTAACAGAACAGTGAGAAAAGGGGCAGAGGTGCACAGGTGCCCTGGACCATCAGTGTGCCCTGGGGAAACATTTTTGCCACGTGTCCCCATCCAGGATGGCAAGATATGCCCTGCAGTGAGCGCACCCTGCCCCATTTGCCACCACAGTCACCATCTGAAGCACCAGTTCCACAGGGCTCAATTTTCCATCTTCACCACAGCCACTTCACTCAGGTTGCTGCTTGAAATGATGCCTCTGTGCTCTAAAGTGAAGGGGCCAAGGCATCTACCAGGAGTGGCAATCGTGGCCAAGGCATCTAGCAGGGGTGGCAATCATGGCATTCCCAACCCAGGTAGGATTGGTGCAGCAGGTGGATCCATAAACAAGTGTTGATCCGGCCATAGTTGTTAGGCAGAATTCCCATTTCTGTATTCCTATTATTTCCCCTGCTTAACCACAGGTTTTAAAGATTTATTAGGTTAATCTTCTGGAATAGTTGTTACTGGATCCACAAAGTTTTAAAAAGACTGAAACTTTTGGAACAGAAGTAACTGAGTTTGATCTTCTACACGCTTACTGAAAAGCAAGGACAACTGAGCTTGGATGGTCTAACTTACAAATAATCATGTCTTGATGTGGAATTCTATTTGAACACTGGCTACATGGGAAGCCAATGAAATAAAATAACATCCCACATAATTTTAACAAGGACCAAAAACTGTTCCTCAGCAATACTTGGAAGCCTTTTTCCAACTACTCTAATGAACAACAACTCTGAAAGAACCAATGGCTCATTGTCAACAATGAAATTAAGGAAACATCTTCCAGGAATGAAACAACACAATTGCTTGCATCCAACTTGACAGTCATTCATCAGCATCTATAAGAAGGTTGGCAAGGTCCATGAGACCAGTGTGCATTTGACTCTTCTAGCAGTCATATCCTCTGAAGATGGATATCATAGCCATATCCCAAAACTTAGGTTCAAAGCAGAACTATAGTTAAACCAAAAACTATGACAGGTGAGAAGATAACCCGCCATAGGAGACTCTATTCTTCGGTGGCATGAAATGTTACCCCATGGTAGAAATGGGTCCAGAGGCCTCTCTTATGCACCCCAGTGTAGGATAAGGGAGATCCCACACTCTTAGAACACCCCATCTGAGCAGAATGGAGCCTAAAGTGGCATAGGGTCCCATTTTGGGTGTCCTGTCTCATTGTACCAGTAGATCTGGACAATGAGGTCTAATGTTGTGTTACTGGCACCAGCCTACAACAGAAGACCATGTCCAGACAGCACATGGCTAAGTTTTATGGAGTATGGGATGCCCATTTTGGTGGCACAACAGGGAGCACTATCAAAATGCTCCTACCTTCAGAAACACAGAAAGGCAGAAACTTTTGTTCCCAGTCTTTGGAGGTTTCAGTGCCAGCTCCAAAGCTTGGGGGGGGGGGGGAAGATGAGACAGGATGGGATGATGTTGGTGCCATTGTTGCTCATGTGAAATAAATCTCATCTTTGCATAACTTTTTCACTTGCTGCTGCATACTTGCGTTTAAATGTGGAAAGGAGGGTGGGAGGGAAAGAGAATATGGGCATGCTAGCTGGCCAATAAAGGCAAAGTGAGCAGCAGCATCCATGTGGGTGCTTAATGAATGCTTCCAGGTGCTAGTGGACAAGCTAATGGCCTCAGCCCCGAACCACCCCAATGTCCACCTTTAGATGGGGGCCTTCATTTCCTCCCACTGATTTTCAGTACAATCAGAGAAGCACATTTTACTTTTGGGTTCAACATTTTGCAGAAATGAATGCAAATTTGCTGCCATCTCCTTCCATTGACAACTGAAGACACCTGGTTCTAAGATTTTAATATCCAGATTTTGCCTTTTTCCCTTCAGGCCACATTTAGTTTCCTTGAGGGTTTTCCAAGCAAAGCTTTGATTCTGAGGAAAAAGGTTTCTAGGGGCTTTTTTGCTGCTTCCAAAACCTATTGCTACAACAGATTGGCTTCTTTGGAAAGCAGCCAGCCACTGGATGATATCTGGGCTATTTGTGAACAGGTTTATATGTTAAAGAAAAATAAAACTTGTTTTTCTGTTCTTTTTTGCAGATAGATCATTTTCCCAGTGGAGGGAACCAGGTCCTGTTGCCATGGCTGGTGGTAAGCAGGAGATTAAGAGAAGCATTTCCATCATCCCCTGCTTTGTGTTTGTGGAGGTAAGAGAAGCCATGTCAAACAGAGGCCTGGACACTACAGCCTGTAGTGCATAATTAGACAACCTCTGGGGAAAAGCATCCACACCTTGAGGAGGCTGTTACAGCCTCCAGGTGCCCCCTGCCTTCCCAGAAGTTCCCTATTTATGCACTAGGTGTGGGGCATTAAATTGTGCTCCACACCTTTACTAATGTTACCCACTTCCTTACCTGGCATGTCCAGCGGCAAGCATCTGTACCTTTTCTGGTGCTCCGGGGGCCATCTGAGGTGCTGCAGAAGCGCCCTGGCATGACCATAGACGTGACTGTATGTGTGCAGAGCGTCAGCTTCATCATAGTGACGGTGCTGATGCATGCACAGTCGTGCAGGGTGCCACAAACAAAATGGCAGCACCCAAAAGAGGAGCTGTGGTGCGATCAAACACAGGTGAGTGTTCGGTCACACATGGGATGGGCAAGCGCTAGTTAAAGGTGGGTGATTATATTTCTTTCCCATCCATCAGATGGGGAGGGAAGTGTGAAATCACCCCAGATGGGTGTGCTGGCTGTTTCCTAGTTACTGAAGCTGTGGTTGTGTCTCCATTATGCAGTAAAGACAGCCTGATTAGCCCTCAGACTCCACTAGAAGAAATAGAAACTTACCTCACTTGAGGTGCCTTTGCAGCCTATGTCTCTATAGAAGGGCTAAATGGTGCTGTTTTGGCTGAAGACATCACTTCAGGAGCATTCTGTCCTACCCCTTACCCCTCATTTTGGCTGTCTTTTTCTGTTGGATAGGCAAATTGACTTCAGGGAGAAGGCATCTCTCACCACCTACCACCATTGCTGAGAAACATTATTTAGTTGTTTTACAGTGAGAGTCAATTAAACTAAGGTTACCATATGGAAAAGAAAACAGAACCATGACATCTACTTACTTTTCCTCTTCTGCATAGCTTTTAACATTATAGGAACATTGTCCTCTTTTTCATATGGTAACCCTAGTTAATCTATATACCATATCCTGCTTCTTCTTCCTTTCTAAATTGAAGGAAGGAAGGAAGGAAGGATAGGAAGGAAGGAAGGAAGGAAGGAAGGAAGGAAGGAAGGAAGGAAGGAAGGAAGGGTTTTCTTTCTTTCTAAGGCTGTGCCTGCACAGTGGCCAGCCTCAGTGCTAGAATGGGCTTCCCTGAAGGCCTCTCCTGGCTTCAGGCAGCCTCAGAAGGGAATGTGAGAGCCCCACTGGTGTTCCTGAGGCTGCCATTTTGAAGTCTTCATATCTGCACTTGGAGAGTCTCCTTATGTGTAGGTGCAAAAGGCCTGTGTGGAAAAGCAGCCTGTTTTGCTGTGTCATTACACCATACTAGTCAGGTAAGTGCAAAAAAGACCTTGATATTGAACTCTCTGTCTGGAGCTGTGTTGCAGCTTTTCCTAAAAACAACTCTTCTTGAGGTATACAAGATGGGCCTCCCTCTTTGATACCTATGTTCCATTTAAAGGTATCAGAGAAATCTGGTATTCAGTAGGAAAAACACGGTAGTCTAAGAATTCACATGGTCTTTCAGGACTGGACTTGCACCAGAGGAGTGTGTACAACTGTCTGTATGCAAATGCCAGAAGCCTTCAAACCAAAATTGGGGAACTGAAATGTTTAATGTTGGATAGTAAAATAGATATTATTGACATAACTGAAACCTGGTGGACCATTGAAAACCAATGGGGATACAGTTATCCCAGGTTACAAACTGTAGAGGAAAGAGAGGAAATGGTGAATTGGAGGTGATACATCCTTGTATATTAAGAGACAGAATCTTATGAACTGCAATGTCCAGGTGAATCAGACCCATCCACAGGGGCATTGGGAGTATGAATACCAGGCCAGAAAGCAAAACCAAGTGTTAGGGACATGTTATTGCCCTCTTAACCACACTCACAAAGAAGATCAGCATTTGGAAAACGAGGTCAAAGAGGTGTCCAAAAAGGAAGTGATACTTATAGTGAGGAACTTTAACTATTATTCTCACATAGACTGGGTAAACTCTTTGTTCAACTCACGAGAGAGAGAAAATTATTAGGCATGCCAAATGTTTATTCCCTAGAGCAGACCGTCGTGGAATCAACCTAAATAATACTCAGGATCTGGTGCAAGATCTCACTGCGACTGATCCAATAGGGAACAGTTACTACAATGCGATAACCTTCAGTTTAAATACAGACAATAAGTTGTCAATAAAATCTAACCCAGAGACCTTAACAATTTATAAAGAAAATTTCACCAAAATGAGGAAACTAGTGAAAAGGGACCCGCTAGCACAGACTATGGTAGGAACGACCCAGGGCTTACCATAGTCTACACCCGCATGTGTGTGGCAGGTCCTTCTTCCAGGATATAATTTGGAGTAAGGCCCAGTGCAGAAAGGACCCTTGTCTTCATTTGCTGCTCTTAATGCAGTTCAAACCAAACTGGAAGTCTGGTAGTTAGGGAAGTGTTACCAAACTGCTGCATACATCAATCTCAGTGATGGGCTGGGCTGGGCTGCTGGGTGAGGAGCCCTAGTGTGAGGAAGGAGGGATGGGCATGAATATTTGTAATGTCCATTATTTGTATGAATTTGTATGAGTTTGGACATTCGTATACTAATAGAATGTTATGACATTTGTACATTGTCATTCGTATGATGCTTTGGAACATTCATGAGATGGGGAGGTGGGAAAGTGCACCACTCATATCTGCAATGGATCCAGAGTGAATTCAACATGGCTTGAGAGCCGATTCAAAGTGGATTCAGGGCGGATTTGACACTTTCATAGCAGATATGTTACAGGAAACGTATGCATTCATACTGCATATTTGTACAAACTCATATGAATATATTCGTATTGAATAGAATCCTACAACATTCAAAGGGGATCTATTCGAATGACTATGGATTTTCTTACATTCGATTCGATACGAGTCAAATGAAAAAACAACAACGCCCATTCGTGCACATCCCTATAATTGAGTGCTCAAACCCTGTCTAGCTTCGAGGAATTACTTTACGATGGAGAAAAGGGTGACTATTTGGGGAACTAGGCAGCAGGCAAGGGAAGGAAGGCAATTGCCTTCCTTCCTTAGAATGAGGCAGGTTTGGTCCATCTCCTGCCAGCTGTGATGTGATGCACAGCTACAGCATGCACTCAAGCGTGAAAAGGAGTACACGGGGAAGCTTGCACGGAGAAGTAGATAGAGGAGGGGGTGCAAAGCTCTCGTGGCTCCAGGGACCTGGCTTTCCTCCTTGCTTCCTTCTCCCGTTCCGTCAGTTCTGCTGCTTCCTGCTGACGTACCATGTTCTACTTGCAGCTGGTGATCATGGCCGGGACTGTGGTTCTGGCCTACCACTTTGAGTACACAGAGACGTTCCCTGTGCACCTGCAAGGCTTCTTCTGCTACGACAGTGCCTATGCTAAGCCATATCCTGGGCCTGAAGATACCAGCCGAGCTCCTCCGGTCCTAGTTTACTCTCTTGTCACCGCTGTACCCACAGTTACGGTAAGAATCTGGCAGGGTGGAGTATAAGTGAGAATTGCTTGCTTCCCTTTGAAGGTGAGGGCTGGTGGAAGGTTCTCTGGGCTCATTTGCTCTGGCTGTACGTCAGCCCCAGTGATTCCCTCCCTCCCTCCCTCCCTCCCTGGACGAACATCAGAGACATTCAGGAATACGTATCAGCCTCTTGTGATTTTCAAATATGTGTTTAGTCACGTGCTTGTAGTATGGCTGTGTTGTATCTGGAATGGATGGATCATCAAACAATTGTTGGGTCATGTCAATTTCTCACATGTTCTTAAAGTTTGCTCTGTCTTGCTCCACATCAATTTAATTATTTTAGAAAGGATAGCATGTAAAATATGCATTAAAATATTTTCAAAATTGAGGAGAGCACAGACTTCTAAGTATATCTTTTTTGAAAATATACATTTGGGTACTCTCTCTCTCTCTCTTCGAGACAAGTGAAATAATAGCCATGTTCCAATCTTTCCAGTAGTCCATGAAACACAAATCAGGCTGGTTTCTATCATTTCTGAACAGTGGATTATTCCAGTACCTCTTCTATCTACCCAAACAGATTATCAGTCAGGTCTGTGCTAAGAATATCCAGTGTCTGAACTTAAATCTGCTCAAACTATTGTTTACGTTTTTAATCCTGTTTTCCTCTGTGTAGCTCATTGTATTATTATACATGGTTATTTCCCTTACCCCTGCTTTCTCCTCAGAACAGGAGGTAGATGAGGCTGAGGGACACTGACAGACTCAAAGGCATTCAGGGGGGCTCGTGCCTCAGTAGATGCCAGCACTAAAGCCCTCTAGACATAATAATCCAGGGCTAGGAAGCCTGAAATTCCATTTGCTATTAGCTTTCCAGTCCCACCATTGACACCTGGCAGGGCACATGGACCTCTGTATGCTTTAAGATCTGCCAGGGAGGCCCTCTCAGCTGCTCTATCACCCTCAACAGAGACACGTGAAAGGTCCTTCTCAATGTCAACACCCAGATTATGGAATAGTCTCTTCCCTAGGGTGTGTCAGGCCATCTTTGCTGTATGCATTTAAATGTCTGTTGAAAAGCTACCTCTTTACTGAAAGATGCAAAATTCAGTTTGCGTTCAATTTTTTTAAATAAAATTATCTGTGTTTGTGGATATTTTCATTGAACCGAATATCTGGTCACAAAAATTCAGTCAAACTGAACCAGTTCCCCATTCGCAAACATGAACTATTCAGTTAAACCATTTGTAGTTGCTGTGTTTTTTACCTGAAAAAAATTGCCAGTTTGGTCTCGTGGTTAAGGTTAAGGAGCCAGACTCTTATCTGGGAATACCAGGTTTGATTCCACACTCCTCCATGAAGCCTCCAGCTGGGTGATCTTGGGCTAGTCACAGCTCTCTTTCTGAGTTGTCACAGCCCCACCCACCTCACAGGGTGTTCTGTTGTGGGGAGAAGAATAGGAAGCTTTGTTAGCCGCTTTGGGTCCCCTTAAATGTGTGAGAAAAGTGGGGTAGAAAAGCCAACTCTTCTTCTTTTTGAGCCACTTTGAAATTGAATAGAATTAAGGATATGCACAATAGCGAGGTGCACAATTTTTTTTGACATTCTATTCAAATTGAATCAAATACCCGAAAATCCGTTTCAATTCAAATCTTTTAAATTTGAATTTAACAAGATTCGATTTGTATTTACTGAATTTAAATCTATTCATTTGAAGTTTTGAATCAGATCTGCACATACGAATGTCAACAGCATCCAAAAACATCCATGCACATCTGTACATGTCTGTATGCATCCCATAGTTATCCCATATGGAACCCGTTTTTGTCCCATACGGATCAGTATAAACGCGTACAGATGCAGGAAAGATGCTGATCTTCAAGTATGCATCGTGTACAAGCCTGTACACATATGAATGTCTGGATAATTCAAACAAATAGATCTGAAGTTCAAAATTGGATTTGAATATTTACATTTGAATTTTGGGACATTCTATTCAAGTTTGAATGTCAAAATTCAGCACATTCAATTGCATTTCAAATGCCTACAAATATTCGTGCACATCCCTAGTGCACAAATGGTTTTTTTTTTACATTAGATTCGTATCGAATCGATCCCCTGCAAATGTGGTAGGATTCTATTTGATATGAATGTATCTTATGAATTTGTATGAATATCCAACACAAATGCATACATATCTGATATGTATCCTATAACATATCTGCTCTGAAAATGTCAAATCCACCCTGAATCCATTTTGAATCTGCTCTTGATCCATGTTAACCCACCTCCCCAGTTCACAAATGTTCCGAAGCATTTGTACGAATGTGAATGTATGAATTTTGTAATATTTGATTCGTGTACAAATGTCCAAATTAATAGGAGTTGCTGCGAATATTGAATGTTACGAATCCCTCAACAGAACTCAATGTTAAGCAGTATCCCATTGAATCAAACAAATGTATATTCAGTTCAGTGGTGAACCAAATGCACAAATTCTGTTTGTGCATATCTCTGCCTCCCTCTCCACCCACACTGTTATTTTTTGTTAACTCCATTCACTTCCCTAAACCAATACTTGCCCACTTTAGGGTCTGACAAATGCTGGGATAAAGGACGTGTTGCTCTAGCTTCCCTTGTCCCCAGCTAGGAAGTTGGAACTGTAGTTCATCAAATCTGGAGGGCTGCAGGATCTTCCCCTTAGTTTTACTGAATCAGTCTTGACAAGAAAAAAGTTTACTTTCCCTCCTCCCTCCCCTCTCTCTCCTCCTCCCTCTTTTCCCTCCATCTTTAGATTCTTGTTGGGGAGCTGGCTGCCTTCTTCCTCCAGCCAGAAAGACGTGAAGAGAAAACAATCCTTTCGGGCAAGTGTTGTTATTTCAACCCCCTACTTCGTCGCATCATCCGATTTCTGGGTAAGTGAGGGTTGAATATTCCATCTCCTAGCTTCATCGGTGTGCCACATCTAAAACTTCTCCTGACAGTTGGGTCTCTCCCCACCCCCACTCCACAAAAAACTTTTCCCAGTCCCCTTTCCCCTGTTGTCACTCTGCCTGGTTGGCAGGCTTCATGGTTCTTCTTTTCCTTCCACAGGCATCTATTCCTTTGGTCTCTTCACTACCACCATCTTTGCTAATGCTGGTCAAGTGGTGACTGGCAATCAGACACCACACTTCCTCTCTGTGTGCCGGCCCAACTACACTGCCCTGGGCTGCCAGCCTCCACCAGGAACCATCTACATCACAGACAAGGCAGCGTGTACAGGGAACCCTGTCTTAGTTGCTGCTGCTCGCAAGGCCTTCCCTTCCAAGGATTCTGCTCTCAGTGCCTATGCTGTGGCCTACACTGTGGTACGGGATGGCTGGCCAGGAGAAGGGTTGTTGGGAACTAGAGTAACTGGGCTAGAGAAGGGCCATGCACTGGATCAAGAGGGTGGGCAAAAGGAGTTGGTGATCATGAGTTTGACTACAGGTCCCACCAACAATTCAAACTTTGATCCCTTGGCATGCAGAGCCAGGAGTGGCATGGGGTAGGGCAGGAAGTGTGTAAGTGCAGAGGGGCACCTCGGGATGGCAGCACAAGGCAGATCAGGACAGTGGGGTGGCCTTTCTCAGGACACTGGGACCACTTCAGCTGGGACCACTTCTTGTAGGAGCCATCTCAGCTGGAATGCTCCAACCACTGCAAGTGTGGAAATGGCCATTATCTCATTAGACTAGTACAGTGTTAATACTTAGGGCACTTTCACACTTATCTTTATTGGATACTTCAGTGAAATCGGATCAGCTGGAGTGGCCCACCTCCTGATCCAGTCCATATATCCTAGAACAGAGCTGTCTGCATTTTGATGGTGTTCTAGGAAAGACCTTGTGCTGCCTCTGAAGCTTACAAAAGCTTTGGGACTCCAATGGCTTTCATGGCTAGCAAAATAGGACCCCCTGTGGGAAACCAGACTATGGAGGCATGGTGTATTTGCATACCTCTGTGATGTGGTTTAACAGTTGCTAGTCTAGTAGACTTTTTTAAAGTCCTGCTGATATTTTGGACTAGACAGCCATATTTGGCTGCCTAGTCTGTTCTATTTGACAGAGTTTACTAGTGAGGGGGGTGTCTGTGTGTCTCTGAACCCCTTGGTGTACCGGAAGGGTAGTACGTGCAGAAACATTTATAGGTTATTTCCTGGTACTAATAGCTATTGTCTAAGAATGCTTTGTACATGTGTTTTTTTAATTATTTGCTGCCATCTAGTGGATATCCAGATTTTTGCAGCGTAGATATAACCCTAGACCAAAAAAAAGCAAGTTTGCTAGGAGGTAGAAGTGTACAAAGGACAAACTTTAAATGTTATGGAGAAATCAGTGTAATACTAAATTCTACTCTTGCACACATTTATCCTGGATTTTCCAGTTTTTTTTCTTTTTTAGAAATAGCAACTTCTCTAACAACTGACATGAAAAAAGCTTCAAAACAAAACTTATCCACTATCTCACTCAAATGAGGAAAGAAGAATACATAAACCAGAAAGTCCCTTCCTTCACATTTTGTCAAGTCTCATATATCTTGATATTGGTTGCTCATTTAAAACCATTGAAAAATGGAGCAGCAAATGTGAAAGAAACCATTTTCTTCTTGTGTTTGCTTCCATAAATCCAGGCCCTATGGATTTTATCTCACAAAGCTTTCTCTTGGGTCATACATTTATTATCAGGAGCCCTATACACCTCAAACCAAGCTTCTACTTCCTATCCAGACCAATATTATAATTTTATATCGTTTAGTTTGTGGTATTTTGTGTTTACTTTTCAGATCCTTGATAGAATAAGAATTTACCTTTCCATTTTGATCCAAAGATCAAAGTGCAGTTCAGAGAACTTTGCCCCCTTTTCACAGTCCTACAGCATCCCAGTCCATGGACTGATGCTAGAAGCTCTTGTGTAAAGGAAAGCCAATATTTACATAAGTCATTCTTACTTGGCTTGTGGCCTTTTGCAATCCCCAAATCTGTGACTTGGCCAGCCCCTGAAAATTTGCATAAGTCACCCTAAAAGAGAACTTTTATGGCACCAATCCTTTCAGCTAGTTTAAATCATCCATCACTCTGCCTAGGAACTACTTACCTTATCCCAAAGTCTTTATAAATACTGTTCTTTTCTGAGAGCCCTCCTCTTACTGAAAGCCATATAATGGAAGGAACTGTGCCTAGGAAGCTTTGTTAGAAGTTCATTCAGATAAGTACAAACCTTGAAAATATTTGGTTAAAATAAAGATCTCCTCCCTTTGAGGAGTTCAACACCTGATCCAACTACACAGATGCATCTATGCAGTTTACTTGGCAAAGATGCAGAAGTGGTTTGCCATTATCTTCATTCATTGAATCATAGAGTTGGAAGAGACCTCAGAGGCCATCAAGTTAATCTCCTGCTCAATTCAGGACTCCCTAGACCATCTCTGACAGATGGTTAACCGTCCTCTGCTTGAAGAGGAACATACGACTCCATGAGGTGACCTTTTCCACTGACCGACAGGTAACTGCTGTCATGGAGTTCCTCCTGCGTCTACTCTCTTGGTGTTCGATTCTCCATTCCATGGAAATGTGGGGATCAGTCTTGTGATCCTCTGCTTTTCAGACAGTTGCTGTTCATCTACAGCCATTCCCCCAAAATTGGGTTATGGAGGGGAAGGAGCAGGTAGGTAAGTTACAGTGGCAGCAGGTTCTGAAAGTAGGAAAGATCTGGTTGCAATGACTTGTCCTTCACTGGGGAGCAAGGGATAGAGAGAAGAGAACACAGAAGTGAGCTGGTGTGTCAAAAAAAGAATACTTATCACTGGATATTTGTATGCATTATTTAAACTAACACTCTGAAGTGAATTCTTTTGCATTCCATAATTCTTGGTACCTTGTAAATATTTCAAAGGATGTGAGCAACTGTTCTTATTTCCAGTTTATGCAGTAATCATGTTAGCCCTCCCTCCCGCAGATGTATGTGACTCTGGTCTTCCAGCTGAAAGGTTCCCGTCTGGCCAAACCTACCCTGTGCCTGGCACTCTTGTGCCCTGCTTTCCTGGTGGGGGTGGTGCGTGTTGCAGAGTACCGGAATCACTGGTCTGATGTCCTGGCTGGGTTCCTCACAGGTGGGGCCATAGCTGCCTTCCTGGTAAGTGAGAAAAAAATTAACTTACAAACAACCCGAAGCCAGATAAAGAGAGAAAGGGTGTAAATAAGGAATGAGAGAAGTTCCCAGGATGCCTTGGTGCAGTATATTGAGGTGTAGGGAGATAGATTGAACAAGGGATGAAGGATAAATTTTGGCTTTTTTAGAATACACAAACTTTGTACATGCCAGCATTCCAAGTTCTAGAGGAAGCTTACCAAGACTGTGCAACTCAGCAGAGTTTTGGGCACATCACCTAGCAATTTCTAGGAATGCGCTAGAGTTAATTAAGCAGCAATGAAGTGAATTTGTTTCATGACCACAAGGTGGTGCTCCTGTATCAATCAACAGCCAACACAGAAAAATTGGGGTAAACATGGTAGGAACAGTTTTCAGGGTTTCTTGTGACATTTTTGCTACTCCTGTTTTTACTGATATACATCAAGGAGTGCCTCCAGACATGAGCTAAAACCCATTATTTGTTGAATTTTTAAAGTGTTTTTAACGTGTATCTTGTTTTTAATCTGTTGTTTTAATAGTTGTTACCCACCTAGAGACCTTCAGGCATGGGGCGGTATAGAACTGTAAATATATAAATAAATAAATAAATATCTTGACACTATACTGGGAATACCATACATATCTGTGACATTTTCAATTAATCCCAGGTTACTGAAATAAAAACCTTTAATATTACTATCACAGGAAGTCCAGCAGTGATGCTGCATTCCCCATAATAGCAATGTTTACCTTCATGTCTATTTACAGCTTTTGAAATGAGCTTGCTTGGAGCTACCGGAAGCCAAACAAGTGTGCAAAAAATAATAACAGGGAGTAGGTGGGTGCTTGGCGGTCAGACATGAAAGGCAAGTCTGTGATTGTTTCCCCTGTCTGGTGTGGGGTAGTTAGAAGAAACCATGCTATCTTCTTCAGATCCCTCACTGTTTTTTGCCATCGAGAGGTAGCCATGAAAAACATTTACAATGGGAAAGAGGAATGTTCAGGGGTGTCTCCAAGAGCCGTTCTTCTGGTAAAGAATTGCTCTGCCCACACTGCTTTTATTCACTGGGGTGTGTTCCCACCTACAGCGAACCTGGATTACTCTGGTCCAGGTTCTGCTGTGAATTTGAGGTGGAGGCCAGGAACAGCATCAAGCATGCATCAGGCTGTTCCCAAATGGTTCCCGCAAGTGTGCAAAAGCACACCAGCAGACAGCGCAGCGTGGTGTATTTTGGACAGGAGCTGCCGCCACTGCCAACCTCCTCCTTCTTGGCTACCTGCAGCCTCCCCTCCCCGCACCCCCCATCCAATGCAGCCTCCGATGCCCTCCCTGCACCCCCCCATCCAAAGCTGCCTCCTCCAAGGGCCCCCCACACCCCCATCTGATGCTGCCTCCAATGCTCTCCTCGCACCCCCCCCCCGTCTGAAGCTGCCGCATCTGAGGGTCCCACATACACCTCCATCCGATGCCACCTCCAATCCCCTACCCGCACTCCCCTGCTCGCTCGCTGCTCACTTGCTCACCACAGCTGCCAGCTGTCCTCCTTTGCTCAGCTCACTTAAAATCCGGACTGGATCAGAAAAAGTCCTCATTAATGAGGGTCCCCCCCC
>MTQE01002560.1:4576828-4588502 GCA_014337955.1 Aspidoscelis marmoratus | reverse complement strand
AGAGAGAGAGACTAAGTTAGTTGTTTAACTGTTTCATGATATAGAAAAATCTTGGCAGAGACTGTAGATGGTCAAAGGTAGATGAAGGTCACTGATGTGATGCCTTCTGGGTTTTGAGATTGCCAGTGAGATATATTCTGTTGCATCCTGGCTCTCATGATTCTCAGTTAACATGGTGAATGGTCAGTTAGGGTGACAGGAGTTGTGAGCCAATCATTTCTGCAGGATACCACTTTGAATATTA
This sequence comes from Aspidoscelis marmoratus, assembly GCA_014337955.1. Taxonomy (NCBI): domain Eukaryota; kingdom Metazoa; phylum Chordata; class Lepidosauria; order Squamata; family Teiidae; genus Aspidoscelis; species Aspidoscelis marmoratus. Next base: position 4,588,258 of record MTQE01002560.1, on the reverse strand, counting down.
CCATCTTTTTTGGATTCATGGAACCCTCTGGAGCTATAAGGCTATCATGCTGCTTCTTGGTTCCAAGAAGCTTTGTGAGCAGTGGGGGAACCGATAGGGACATCTAGGGTGCCACAGTGGTGACCCCTAGTCTATGCTGCCTACCTCTGGAATAGATAGTTCTGACCAAGGTTTCATTCACATACAGTTTTAAAATGTAGCTTAAACGCATCTTAGAGATTGTAGCTGCTGGAACTACATTTCCCATCTCATCTCTAATTCCAAAGTGCTTTCTTGGACCTTCAGTGCGGATTAGAGCTGGGATGGGAACGCTAATATCTGTACGTTCCACCTCTAAACCACTTTTCAGTTGCTTTTAAAAATGTGTGTAGATACAGCCCTAGAAGGACCAATGGTTTCATCTATAAGGTAATACTCATTGCCTAATTCTCTTATGGGCCTTCACCACAATTCTGGATTACGTGGTTGTCTGCATATGATCCAAATTGCTTTCTCCTGAATCCTGGCATATGAAACGTATCTCAAGTGGAATTTTCCCAAAATTAAACCAAGTTCTCCTACCATCCTTCAGAGCAAAGTTGTGCAGGAGCTCTGTATTATTTTATTTGAAACTATTTGAAACATAGTTTAGAATATTACCTGTTTAGCCTGCATATCCCTTTACAGTCTAAACATACCCAGAGAACATTTTCCAAGCCCTATAGTAATAATTCTTTCTGTTCTAATCCTTAAAGGGCCTGTTTGACCTCTGCTCATTTGTCATTTCCTACCAGGCCCAGAGGTGTTTGCATGTGAGTAACCTGGGGTGCTGTGGGACAAACGTGAAGCCCCTTTTCATCCTATTATCACAACAGGTTCACAACTGTACTTTGTGTGTGTGTGTGGCTTATAGTTATTAAGGCAAGGTAGGTGCCATGAATGTACCATAAAGGGACAGGGTATGCATAACCCTGCACCCCCCTGGCACATTCAGTGCACTGGGCAAGTGTGGAATCCATAGCCATGGTACCATAAGTGTGTCATCATCCATAGCCCTATGGTGCTTGAGTGGGAGAGCAGGAGGCAAGTGTTCTGAGCGGTTTTTCTTCCACACATCACCAGCAACCCTTCTGCTGCCCTGCCACTGAAATAGGTCTGCAGAACTTTCCTGTTGTGACCTTGATGGGTAGGGCAGTGGGTGGGTCTTTAAGAGGAGGACTGTGCTCTTCTGAACTCACAGGCAGAGAAGCACTACGCTTAAAGAGTCCTTTTTCTGCCCCCACTTGCCTCTTGCCACCCCAGAAGATGCAAGTTGTTTTTTATCTGTTGTTCTTGCTCTTGCCTCACCTCCTTGACTTGCCACCAACCCAGATGTTTCAGTTATTTTAGCTGCAGGCAACCTTCCCACATTGCTCTTCCTGTGTTGAGTGGACCCAATTCCTGGGAAGCAGCAGATCCTGCAGTGGCGCTAAAGGCTAATGTGAGAGGCCCTGTTCCCATGCAAGGCACCTGCACTGGGTGGGGTTAATGGCCCCAAGTGTCTCGATGCAGTAGCATCCCCATACAGCTCCTGCATGGGGGGGAGCATTGCAGAGGGATTGGGGGCGGCTTTGTAGAGGGATGGAGTGTTTGGATTGCTGCCACTGTGCTTGAAGCAATGAAACACCCACGCATCTCCGAAATGATTTAATAAAGTAATGTTTTAACAATGCTTCTTGCTTAAATGAGTCATTCGTCTGAGGAGGAGTGGCTGTGGATGTATGGAGAATAGCTTGGGATGCATCACTTAGGGCAGAACTGTAGATCAAAACGTGAGTTCAAGAGAAAGGGGGAAATCATATTACATAAGTCACATCATGTTTAACCTAAGAGGCAGTACAATTTTCAGGTACCATTTGAGCAACTAGGGCCTGTTCTGCACATGCTTTTAGCACAGTATAGCAATGGGCCTAATGGTCTCTCTGCTGCACACTTCTGGAGGCTAAGCGAGGCCCAACACCATCCTAGTACACTCTGCCAGTGTAGGAAAGAGCATCAGCTAAAATAGGGCACTCAAAATGGCATCCTCATCTGAGGCCTATTTACACTACCGCCTCTAGTGCATGATTAGTGAACCTCTGGTGAAGAGGATACACATGCAGAGTAGGCTGTTACAGCCTCCAGGTGTGTCTGCCCTCACCAGAAGTGCACTGATTGTTGACTAGCACGTTAACCAACGTTAACCAGAAACTTACCTCAAGCGTCCGGGGCAGGGAATTCACTCTTCTTCCACTACTCCGGGGTCATTTGAGGTGCTGTGAAAGCGCGCTGGCACTTCAGACAACCATAGATACCACTGCGACTGCACAGTGTCTGCATCTTCAAGGTGATGGTGCCACAGCCAAAATGGCAGCTCCCAGAGCAGGATCGGGCCCTGGATCAAATAAGGTAAGTATTCAGTCCCAGGGGGAGGGAACAGCCAAAGCTGAGTGGCGCTCCAAGTGCAACTGCTAGTCAACACTGGTTAATTATGCTCCTTTCATGTCCAGCGGACAGGAAGGGAAGTGTGAAAATGCCCTGGGTTTATGTATTATTATTATTATTATTATTATTATTATTATTAAAGTTTATTTATAAAGCACTATAGTTGTACAAAGCACTGTACAAAAATAAATGGAATTAAATTAGAATGATAAAGCACAAATAAGCAACATTAAAAATTACCAAAGTAATTTTTGGGCCTCTTGTAGACCTTAAAGTTGAGGTCTATTGGTATAATAAGAGGTACATGATGATCTGAGCCAACATCATTATGCAGCCAGCTCTGTTCCTGACCACACCATGCCTCACCAGTCCAGCCTGACTGGTTCAGAGTATGGCATGACCAGTGCAGTAAGGCCTAAAAGCTGCTGAGAGATCAAAAAGGATCGACACAGTTGCCCTCCTCTCTCTCTCCCACAACAAGTCATCCATTAGGGCAACCAAGACTGATTCCATCCCAAATCTAGGTCTGAGTCCAGATAATCAGTTTCATCCAAGAACACCTGCAATTATGTAGTAATCCACTGCCACCAGCCTCTCCAGAATGAAGTGGGAGAAGCATGTTTGTCATGATCACTTCATCACTAGCTTCCTCTTTCCAGAAAAAAAGCATTTCCCAGTAAGTTTCCCTGGCTAAATTTTCATGTTTCCTAAAGGCTTAATCTATTCTACCTACTAAGACTGCCACTAGACCAGTGGTTCTCATCCTGGGGGTCAGGGCCCCTTTGGGGGTCGAATTACCCTTTCAGAGGGGTCGCGATGAGTCTCCTGCTGCCCTTCCCTCCCACTTCCCAGCTGCTCCGCCCCTGTGGTTGGGGGTCTCCACAACATGAGGAACTCCATTAAGGGATCACGGCATTAGGAAGGTTGAGAACCGCTGCACTAGACAGTGAGAGGAAAATGCGAGAGTGTGTTTGCATCTCCCTGTTTCCTCACACCATTCCTCCCGGACAGCAGTGAAACACAGCAGGGCAAGGGCATGCACTTCCCTGCTTCCCTGCTTGCTTGTGCAATGGAAAGGCAGCTACTTCCAGGTATTTCAATGATGTGAAATACCCAACAGTGCATGCACACTAGTTCCCACACATGTGTGGAGGCAAGTTCAGCCCTAAGCATGTGCAGAACCATTGTCTGCGGGAAGGAACTCATGAGCCAAGCTTGCATACAGGTAGATTATATCATTATTCTGGGAAAAACTACACTGAGAGTTGGGTTTTCCTGGAAAAGGAGATTTCACCCCTATACCATGAGACCATGTTGGGGTTGCCACAGATACCTGCACCACTGTCAGAGCATGTGTGGTTGTCCTGAAGGGCCAAGTGTGGAAAGGACCTAAATATCTGGTGCATGGGCAAACAGTACAAACAAACTGTATCTTCAGAGCAGGAGAAGAGGCTTGGACGTGGCTTTTCCATGACCCAGGCCTACAGGCAATCAGAATCCAGTGGCTTACTCAGGCTGGCTGGCTTTCCTCATCTTACCCTACCAACTCTGACTCCCTAGCATGACCTCTGCCTGTCCCTAAATTCACAGGGAGGAGCTTTTCCTCTGATCAGGAGCAGGTGCCTTAACTTATCAATGCTGTCTGTTGATAAATATTTCAGAGTACCCTCTGGGCAGCCATTTTCTGCCATTAGCCTCCCATTAACTGCGAGTGGGTCCATGAGATGGATTGCCTGGGCAGACCATGATTCAATCACAGCCTTCCCAGGGGTGATCCTTTTACGAGTCAGCCCGTGCTGTCATCTTAGGAAGTGGAAGACGGAAGCAGGCAAGCTGGGCGCATTGACTGCCTGCAAATACCGGGTCAACCATCCGATGGATTTGGAGTGGCGGGGGGAGTACAGCCAGTGGGCTAAGGAAATTAACCTCTTTCAAATCAGAGTCTCCTTAGGTGTCAGGGCTCAAGCACAAGGATTACCCATGATAATCTATGTACTAGATAGGAGAGTTTGCAGGTATGCAGATAAATATTCAGAGCATGAAACACTTTTGTGGTTTTATGTATGTTGGGTATCATACCAACCCCCACAGGTTCACCCAGGGATTTGTGTCGGGCAGCATGTTTCAGAGGGCCCATACTGAAAGGGGCAATGAGATAATGTTCAGATTTGTCTGGGGCCCCATAATTTGTTTGAGACCTCATAAATTGTACAGACTCCCCTGAGCCCATGCATCACGTTCTCTATATTTGGGTGCCATTAGGCGTAAGTTAAATCCTATGACTCCCCTGCTGGGGGACTGTATTGGAAATGCCACACATAATTCAGGCATTCCCAATATAGTCCCAGGATATCAATGTCATAACCCATAATATTACCATTATGGAAAATATGCTGATGATGCTGGGTTTCCCATAGTAGCAATCACTTGCCTCCATCTTCTGGCTCCTTCTGTGATTGTTCCTCCAGCAAATATCTCAAAGCCGGTAGGGATGTGCACAAATATTCAAAACATTTGAAATTTGATCAAATTTGTTCAAATTTGGACATTTGAATTTGAATAGAATGTCTACACATTCAAATTTAAACGTTCAAACAAATTTTGAATCTTTCTAATCATACGAATTATTCAGACATTCATATGTGTACGGATACATACTCATTACAGATGTATTTAGAACATAAGAACATAAGAGAAGCCCTGCTGGATCAGGCCACAGCCCATCTAGTCCAGCATCCCGTCACACACAGTGGCCCACCAAATGCTCATGGGCATCTCAAACAGAGACAAGGACAAACCTTTGCCTGCTCTCGAGTCCCAGCAGATGGCATTAGAAGCATCCTGCTTCCACACACACACCCCAGCCTGAAAGATGCACCTAGGCATTCATTCTAGTAGCCATTGATACATCTGTCGTCCATAAATTTGTCTAACCCTACCTTAAAGCCATCCAGACTGGTAGCTGTCACCACCTCTTCCGGCAGCACATTCCATAAACCGATGACCCTCTGGGTGAAGAAATACTTCCCCTTGTCGGATCTGACTCTCCTTTGTACGCATCTTATTCGTATCCATATGCATACGTTCAGGACGGAAACGGGATGCATACAGGATAAAAATGGGATGAGTACGGATGAGTACGGACACATATGAATGTTGTCGACATTCGTATCTTCAAATATGAATTGAATATTCATATGAATATGTACAAATCTGTTCTATTTGAATCAAATGTGAATACACTCGAATTTTAAACATTCGAATCGATTTGAAACTTCAAGATATTCTATTTTAATCGAATGTCAAAAATTGCATCCGTGCCCATCCCTAGAAGTCAGCCAAGTATGTGAGGAAAAAAAACAAAGGGAAGTGGGTGGAGATTTTGTTGACTTCTGAATATTAACAAGTGGGACAAGCATAAAAGGCAGACAGAGGTAAAAGCCTGCAATTGCCCCCTGCATCTGGCAGGGTTGGCAAGAGGCAACTGAATCATCATTAGATCCTGCTATTGCTTCTTGCCATCTGAAGTCATCCTTTGGGTATAAGAGGATGCAGGAAAAAATTTTTTGCCACATATGGTGGCTGATCAAATTCAGGTGCTCATGCTATACTGGTTCACCTCCTTGCTTTGATGGCTATAACCTGGTGTTTGGCCTTGTGCAACCTGTACTATGGGGTCCACAGGACTCAAACTTGTATTCTTGATTCAGCAAGAACTTGTATTCTTAAAAGATGAGTGATGGTGGCGCCACTCTGAACGGCTTCCTCCGCCTGAGACAGGTTGGCCACCGAATGCCCTAGTGACACACAGATACCCTGTTTGGTGAGTTCCCAGATCACCTCGCTGCTCTGCTTCATCTTGGGCGCCAACATGACAATGCTGATGCGGTCCAGAGACCTGTAGGTGGTGAGGAGCTCCTGGAAGGCTCCTGTCTTAAAGGTGTATTCTTAAGTTCTTAAATTGTGTTTTTAATGGCGTTTTTATACTTCACTATTTTAAACGTCTTAATTATGTTTTATTGCTATTCTTATATTTGTTCTTCCTTTTTGAGTGCCAAAAAGTAATAGATAAACAAATAAACATAATATTCTTGTACCTCATTTATCTAGGTAAGTTATATATGTCCATATTAGCCAATTTGTGTTATGTTCATTGTACATTATACTAATAGCACTTAATATGGTCAAGATTTGACTGCAGTCCTATTTCCTTTGGAAAAACACTTCACATCTTCTAGTTATCAATAATATGACTTGTCTATATCCTGAGTAGATTATGGACATTTACTTGCAGCCTCTAGAATTCATTGTCCAGTTGAGATTGTGCCCCCGAAAAGTGTACACAGATATTGGATTCTTGAATTAATGGTGGAGAGAGGGGCTTGTAAAAAAAAAAAAAAATGCCTGATAAAAGAGCAAGGGAAGAGAAGTACTATGTCATTTATTCTTCTTGTTTCTCTTCTCTCTTTTGCTTTTTTCCAGGTTCATTGACCAGTCATGCAGAGATTTAGGTGTATACTGTAGCAAACTCTCATTTTACAGATTGGGCGAGGAAGATTTTTGGACACATCTAATGTTCATTGTGACCTTTGATCCATGTCTAATCAATGAGAGGTACTTGGTTCATTGCCCTCTGCTTTAAACTGAATAATTTAAACACTGAATCAGTGGCAATAGAATTAGAATCTGTTTCAGGCAATTGTACCAAGCTCAGCTGTAGAGCTTCCTGACAGAAAGACAGGGCTGCCCAGGAAGGTAGGGCTGTCCCTCAACTTCACAACTGCTGGATTCTGGAGCATATGCCAGGTCAACCCTTTTCTAATGTAGTGAATGGTTTCTCACTCACACATGTGGGAAGTAACATTCAGAATTCGGAGCAGCAAAGTGGAAGCTGGACAAAAAGGGAAGCCATTTTTGCCCCTGGCAGGATAATCATCTGGTATGCATTTGACTTACTAACCATCTGTGAATTTCCTTCCTTCCTTCCTTCAGCAAATTCCCAGAAATCCCTTCCAATGCTCTGCAAAACAAACTCACCAAATGGCCAGTAAGTCAAATACATGCTAGCTAAGAAAGAATAATACTTGATCCTCTAGTGCAATTTTTACAAGGATTTACAAGGCTGATTGCTCATGACAGCCCCAACACAACATTATGTGCAATGCCTGGGAGGCCCCATTGTCTCTGGTACTCTGGAAATTCATCAGCTTTCCTGAGTGCTAAACCAGATTTGTCACCATACATAGTGAGCAGGTGCATGAATGGTGGTGAACACTTGCTTTTCTTATAGGCAACAGAGAAGAAAGTGGCAGAGCTGGAAGAAAAAATACACAAGATTATTCTTCTGCTCAAGCAAGTTGAAATGAATAGGATTCTAGTCCTTCCCTGACTTCATTCAAATGTGAAGTAGAACTTCCCATTGGTCGTTATAAATGCCATCAATTCTAATTACAGAGCAGATGCTATTAGAAACTTTGTCAGGGTACCACTCAAGAATTATCTAGAATTTTAAAATGCTAGTGTTAAGGTGAGATGACATTTCAAAAATCACAATGTAAAGTTTTTATCTTGAAATATAAATGCGTTCAATTCCTTGATCATTTAGAGAGCAAATAAGATATTTAACAAATGGCAAGCACAATTTGGTTCAACAACCATGTTGGCTTTCAATTATGGTATAGCCACACAGCAATCAAATAATAGCAGGTATCAAATAACAGCATCAAAGATTTAGTGAGTAGTAGTAGAAGAAGAGTTGGCTTTTCTACCTTGCTTTTCTCACCCATTTAAGGGGAGTCAAAGCAGCTGACAAAGCTTTCTGTTCTTCTGCCCATAACAGACACCCTGTGAGGGAGGTGGGGCTGTGAGAGCTCAGAAAGAGAGCTGTGACTAGCCAAAGGTCATCCAGCTGGCTTTTTGGAGGAAGGTGGAATCAAACCAGGTATTCCCAGATAAGAGTCCAGCTCTTTAACCAAATTGGCTCACACAGTAATTAAGTTATAAGGCAGATAAGAAAAATGCCAAGTGAATATTGACCTAGAAATTCCAGTTGAGAAAGTCCTTAGCAGACTTTCTATAGATGATTTGAGTTTATCCGAAATTTCCCAAAGGAAACCAAAATCTCACACCTGACGCAGGTGAAATTTGACTCAACCTCTTTGTTTTATAGGTGGAGCCAGATGATTTCAAACATTGTATCATGCCACACCCTCCACGAACTTCCTCTGACTCTGCTGCTGAATCTGTTTGCTCAAAGATGGTATCTGACTGTAGCAGAACTGGACATAAATTACACAGAGACCAGAGAGTCAGAAGCTAAAGGCCAGACAAGCATAAATACCACAGTCTGGCTCACCAGACATTCAACTCAATACAGCTAATGAAACTTATATGAGAACTTCCCTAGCAGAGCAACGAAGGGATAAATCAGTGCTGTGTAGATCAGAAAGGCTTTGCAGGAGACACCAAGCAATCAAGCTTCACCCCACTGGCCACCTGAGCTCTGATTCAGAGGTATTAAAAACAGTAGGCAATCTTTATTTCCAGACATCTGTAACTTCCTGTTTGTGTTTTTTCCTGACTCCTGATCTGATTTTAGCTCTGGATTATCCCTGAATCTTCACTAGAAAGATCTGGCTGCTGACTTTGGACTGTCTGACCCTCACCTTATTTATCCTGATCCTGGCTTTGATTCCAGAGCATCAGCCCTACTTTGTTTATCATTGTTGCTGCAATGATAACTGTGCTTGAGGCCAAGTTCTGACCCCTCGGCTGCCCTAGACAAGACACAGTGGCTCTAAAGCTCCCTGTCTAGAGTTAACAATCAGACTTTCTGCACTTGACTGACTAGGGAAGGCAAGAGGAGCTCCTGGATGGTGCATCCACACTGCACCTAGACGTTTCTTAACTATACATGGGTCCACATGTCCTAATGCATCCTCAACTGCTCCACGCCTATACTAATTCCCATTTGCACCTCTTCCAGGGGGAGGCATGTGACCAGCAGCACATATGTGATGGTATGCCATGCAGGCATGCTGGCGCCATTGCCAAGGCCCCACAATGGCTGTGGCTAAGTGAGTGTGGTTGGTTAGAGCATTCTAGCGCTTGGCCTCCCAGTAAAGAAAGGCAAAGTGCAAATTCACTTAATGAGTAAGTGCAATTATTTTTATGTTATGCCAGCCTGTTGTATCTGGGAATTTGCTCATATCATTGGCTGAATGGGTTGCAGTGCTTCAGATCTTGCATTTAGGCATGAGGTACCTGATGTAACTCTGCTGCTCACAGAATTTTAAGCAACTTAACCAATAAAAACATTATTGCAGTACTGAATCATGCTTATCAGAATAAAGATAAGATAGGAATTTTGAAGTTAGACATTTTTAAAGCTTTTGATAAAGTGAATCATCAATATCTGTTGAACTTATGTAGAGAGTTAAATATGGGGCAAATTTTTTGTAAAACTTTGAAGCGATTGTATACTAATTGCGAAGCGATAGAGTAAATGGTGGAAAATCAGATTATATAAACATTTTAAATGGTACTAAACAAGGCTGCCCAATCTCCTCAATTTTATTTATATTAGTGATAGAAGTTCCAGCAAATGACATAAGGAATAGCCAAAGGTGGGCAGGTTATCAGGTAGGAAATGAGCAAATTAAACTTATTTGCTGATGATGCATTATTAATTTCCAGCCACCCATTAGGAATGGTTAGAGAAGTTACATTAATATTACAGAAATTTAAATTACAATCTGGATTATCAGTAAATATTTAAAAATCAGAAATAATATGTCTAAATACACTGCCGGTAGAGCAACTGGAACTGAAGAGGATAGCAGGGCTGAAATTGGGAATAAAGAAGATGAAATATCTAGGAGTATGGATTTATAAGAGCCCTAATAAGATAATAAATGGGAATTATAAAATAGTCTGGAAATCAATAGAGAAGAAATTTTAAAAATGGGAAGGGAAGCATTTAAATAAAATAGACAAGATCAGAGTATTAAAGATGTTAATAGTACCAAAAATAATGTATTTGTTTCAAACATTGTCACTGGCAGTAGATAGGAGGAGAAGGAGAAGAAGAGATGGCTTTTCTATCCTGTTTTTTTCACCCATTTAAGGAGACTCAAAGTGGCTGACAAAGCTTTTCTATTCTTCTCCCCATAACAGAACACCCTCTGAGATAGGTGGGGCTGTGAGAGCTCAGAAGAGAGCTGTGACTAGCCCAAGGTCACCCAGTTGGCTTCATAGGGGAGGGCAGAATTGAACCCAGTATTCCCAGATAAGAGTCCGGCTCCCTAACCACTAGACCAAACTGGCTCACTTTACAGGGCTGGGACAGAAGAATAAATAAATGGATAGTGGGGGGAAAGAAACCCAGATTAAGAAATAGATGGTTAATAGCAACAAAGGATGAAGAAGGATAGGGAATACCAAGTTTACAGATTTATCATGATACATTTCAATTACAGAGATTATTAGAGTTTCAATATACAAAAAAAAAGAAATGGGGGAAATAGAAAAAGAGATTAATGGAATGAGGAAAGAAGAAATTATTTTTAAAGATTGGAATAGGAGGGAGGAAAACTGATGAAAGAACTGTTAAAGGGCACAATGATGGTATGAAAAAAGAGGGAAAAATAACAAACAATATAAATAAATTTGTGACTATATGGAAAATAAACAAAAAATGGGGATGATAACTTGAGGATAATTGGGTATAATGAGAGAAAGAGAATATAAGATAGTAGAAAATTTATATATAAATCTGGGGAACCCAATAGAAGGGGATGCCATTCGTGGGATAATAGGACAGAGATCTTGGCTAGAAGTGATAGCAATTAAAACATTTATAAACAGATTAGAGATGAGAGAAAAAAATTAAAGAGGAAGATAACATTATTTGAAAATTTGATAAGGAAATGTATTAAACGAGAAAGTAAAATTGCAGGAGGATTATATAGCCAATTAAGTTCTGTTAAA
>MTQE01002560.1:4565352-4576714 GCA_014337955.1 Aspidoscelis marmoratus | reverse complement strand
GTTAAAGATGAAGTGGTGGAAGAGTTATATAATATATGGAGTACAGATATTAGGATTGAAAGAGAGGAAATTAAGAATGAAGTAAAATGTATAAAAATAGTAAAGTATAATATTCTTAAAGAGGTAAGAAGGAAAATATTACATAAATGGTATAGAACCCCAGCACAACTATCACTTATTTTTATAAATATGGGTAGTTAATTGTTGTCATGGATGTAGTCAAAAAGGTTATTTTTTCATATGATCTGGGAATGCCCAATAGTATCTGAATTTTGGAAGAAGATAAAGAAATTAGTGACATGTTGAATATACAACTTATAATAACAGGGAGAATGGCAATATTACATATTGCGTTAAATAATCTTCCAGCTATCCAACTGAAGGAGATAGTAGAAGAATTGCTAACATGTAGTGGATGGAAGGACAGAACAAAATGGTCTGTTAGTAAATGGTATAATTATATAATTAATGTGATAGCGGAAGAAATATTCAATAGTTGTATGAATCATATTAGTAATTTGGATAGGGTTAGAATATGTAAACAAAAATGCATGATAGTTAAAACATATTTAGACAATAAGCTTAGGAGTGAAATTGAAAAACTGAAGTTATATTTAATTTTCTCAATGTAGTTTCATGAATCGTGTAGCTTTTTCTATGATCGGTATAAGAACTTTGAATTATGTATTACCCTTGGGGGGAGAGGGGAATGGGGAATTAAACCAATTGTAAAAAAAACTAATTTAGTTTTTTAAAAAACAAAACCAGTAAATGATCCATCACAACTATTAACAAACAATGGCAGAGTATGCCCCATAAAGACTCAATTCTAGTTCAGTGCAGGTTATAGAGTAACCGCAAATGTCTTGAATAAAACAGTCTGCACAGAGAGTTCCAGCCTCTGAAATGTTTCTGACTTTGCCTTCTGTTACTTCCTTTTCTCTCTTCATCAAATCTGTCTCAGCTTCACCACCACTTGGCTGCTTTTATTTAACTTTTCCTCCAGATACTCCTGTCTTATTTGGCTTATTTTACTTGTCCCTGCCCCATGATTATTAGTGATGCACTTTGCACCGTTCTGCTTCTATCGAAACTCCTCCTCAGCATCATTCCCTTAATTTTCCTAATCCACATAGAACTGTGTGTATTATTGTGCCCCATTGTAAGTTAATGATTCCAGGTGTTCATTTGCCCACTTGTGGCCCTTTTGAAAACAAATAATTGGTGGAACAATCCTGTTGGGATCTAAGGTTCTTAAGACATTGCCTGACAAAAAAATTGGAAAACTTTGGACGAAATATTGCTGTAGCTTTCAGAACACCTGTGGTGCCTTAAGTTTGGCTTTGATTAAAAATTAGTCCATCTTACCTTTCTCTAGGTTAGTCCAAACTATTACCCAATGGGAATCTCCATGGGTCATCTTATTAATCTTCTAATTCCATCACAAACTCCTAACCGTGTTTAGCTCCGTTCCTGCATCCTCAGGATCTAGCATTTCCACTAGACAGAAGTGGAGTACATTTTAGTGAGGAACTCTCTGACTCTCTGCCCCCATTCTTTGCATACTGGTAGGCATCCTGGTCATCATAGACTCACAACAGTTCTATGTGGTACTGGCTTTCTAGTGGCTAATATGTCTCTGAGGCACACTTGCTCCCACTAGAAGCAATTATATCAGCCACCACTGTCTTGTTCTGATATGGTTTCTGCTTGTGTTTTGCTGTGTTCATTACATTCAACTGGAACATATTCCAGATTGTATCCCAAAATAGGATTCTGCCATCCTCATGATTGTGCAGATTACGGCTGGCCCCAGGTGTGACCTGCTGTTGTCTGCACTAATATGTGGATAGCAGGTTTCTATTCTTGGATATAATCCAGGAAAAGGCCCTCAGTTCCCTGTTGCTACCTCTGTGAGTCTTCCAAATACCTGAGCCTTCCAAATATGTCTACATAGTACCCTATAGAACAAGGTACAGAATTATTATACTTTAGTGCAGCTAGCACTGTCCCAAATTACTGAATTCCTTGGATGGCACCACTATTTCTGGTTCCTGATATATCATTAGTCTCTAGCAATATATTTGCTTTCTTTCCTCCTCATCTTGATGGCTAAGATACATCATCAAAGACGGTCTTCAGACAAGATGGGGAGACAGGGCCTGGCCTCCTTCATTAATGCTCTCACTGTAAGTCCATCATAAATTCTGTTGAACTGAAACCTAATGGGTGGTGGGGGATGGAAAAACAGATGAAGGGGCAGCTGCCCCAGCTACAGTCTGGAAATGGGTGCAAAAGGGGCTCCAAAAGTCACAACAGCGGAGAGCTTCTTGTATAGCCAAAATGAAGAAAAAAAGCACATCCAGGAAAGTGCAAAGTGTTGTATTTCCTATAAGGACAATGATCACAATGCTTTTATTTCTGTTTGATTTTCCTCTCCCCACTGCCTTCTTCCTCTGTCATGGCTATGACTTCCCATAACTCTGTCCATTTCAGCAAAGCTTGGTATAGAAGAACTTTCCAGGGAGCTGTTCCCTTCGATGGCGTGCCAGATTTTCAGAGCCCTCCTCTGATCCTCATCAGGACTCAATAGTCCCTTCTATATCTTTGCTTCCCACGGCAAGGCCTCGCTGTCCAAAGTATGCCACTGAGATCCAGCACGCATCATCTTAAGGAGTGCAGAAATAACAACAACATAACACAACACCCAGCATTTGTATGCCCACTGAATTTCCTCCTAGGCAAGGAGCCCATGCTTCAGAGCCAAGCAACCAGCGTTGGCACCCACACACGCCCCATTAAGTTTCCATTCTGGCTGGTATCTCCCACCCTTGGGGGACCTCGGATCCTGAGCACCCCTCCTTTGAATCAAGGAAAGGATGGAAGCCCACTGAGCGCCCCAAATCTTTCCCTCAGGGGCTCCCTAGAGCCCTCCTGTTTTCCCTGGGGGAGTTTTGCCCCCCGCCTCCACCACCACCAACACACACACTGCCACTGTCTGCCAAGTAAGCTTGTACCCTCGCCGTAATTTCTAAGGGTGGATCCGGGCGCCCGGCGAGGGCTGCGCGTTGCCGATCCGAGACTCCTGGGGGGATGATTTTCGTTGCCGCTGCCTTTCCCCTTTTGTGCTTTGGGGCGGAAGAACTGGTAGGAGAAAAGGGTTGTGGTTTTGTGTGTGTGTGTGTTTTCCCTCCCCCTTCTCCCTGAAACATGGAGGTTTCTGGACCAAGGGTGGGTGGGGAAGAGGAAGCATTGGCAAGGATCGTGGAAAGGGGAGGGAAGAGAGAGCAGAGGGGGGGAGGGAGGGAGGGAGGGAGTGATCTTCCTACACATCAGGATGGGATTCCATAAGAAATCCAGGGCTTTCCTCAGCTGAGGATCATCATGGAAATCAGGGATCAGGTGAGAGAGGCCGGGAGACAGTGGGAAGCTCGCGCTCCATGTAAGAGGAAAAGGGTGGGAAGCCCCACAAGGGTGAGTCGAGGCTTCTCTTTCTGTCTCTTCCTCGGGTTCTGTCAGGGCGGAATCGGGTCTTCGTTTTTTTTTTTAATTCTTTTTTTAAGCCTCCAGAATGTAAAGCAAGCTCCTCGGTTTGCCTTCTTCCCCACCCCACCCCACCCCCATTTTTGCCCCGGCGTGCGCCCTGGAGGGCGGACGCGTCTCTTGGCGGAGTTCAGCTTCTCTATGCAGATGGTATTGACTAAGGTGTGGCAGTGTGGCGGGGGGAGAAGAAAACAAGGGTGCTCCCCATTCCCTCTCCCCCATGACACCTTCACAGTGGCCTCGGTTCCCATGGTTTAATTATCTCTCTCTCTCTGTGTGTGTGTGGTTTGTGTGTCGTGGTGGCCATGGGGGGTGACAGGCAGTGAGCTTTATTAATTCTCCCCATCTGACTTTCTCAGCCCCCGGAGGCTGGATAATATTCCCGACACCTGCTTTTCCAACGGCCACACTTTGCTGAACAGAGTGGGGAATAAAGCAAGAAAAATGATTCAACTGTCATTTTTGTTAACCCTATTTCAACACCCTGACCGATATATGCAGTCAGCATCCACCTATATATTTTGGATTATGAACCGAGGATCCTTCCTCATATAATAATTGTTTCCACCATTAAGAAATGATTAAAGTATCTCAGTTATCTCAATTCCCCCTCCCTTCCTGCCTTAGGGTCCCTAATGTTTTTAAAAACCTGAGAAACTAACCACCCTGACAGCCTCTGATGGGCCAAAATGTAAAATGTAAAAAAAGTTTTAATCAAGAAAATACTCAGTTTTGTGCTTCTCTTGGGATTTATGATCTTTTGAAAGTATTTTATAAAGATACAGGAAGGGTTCCTATATCCTTATATTAGTTTTCAATGAAATCTCTGGAATTTGGTTTGTTCATTTGCTAGTATGAATTTATAATAGGATCTTTTTAAAAAGACCAAATATTATCAATTGCTAAGAGTTGTCTTGACACTATAACTGGTCTTCAGAAACACTTGTTTTAAAAGTTGCATCTAGAGTAACTTATGCAAACCATTTAAAGCCTGAAGGGAAGGAAGGCCAGAGGAAATTTGTCCTGTGTTATAAAGGCTGACAGAGCAATCCTATTATATGTCTCCAAATCATGCACCTTCCATTTTCTATCACTAGATCAAAACCCTTTTTTCTCCCTTCTGAGGCAGCAATTGCTGGACATATGTGTATGTGCGGACATACAAAGTTAACTAAAGCTTATCCTTCCGCCAAAGGGAACATATGAATCCCAGGCCCAACAAGTCTAGAGGCCAGATAATTCTAGCATATTCCATTCCCTCTTCTGTTTTGTATCTTGCTCTGTCTGATGCCGATGCCAGAAAGACAGAGTACATGTTAGAGGTGTGCTCTGGCGCGGTCCGTCAATGAAATCCATTGGCAGGACCTCTTAGCTTTTCAGTCAGGCTCTCAGCAATTATTATGGAAGACAGGGGAGGGGGCCAGGGGAAAGAAAATTGGGAGCTGGCCTTGGTGCTGGAATTAAACAGCAGCAGGGAGCTGTGGCTGACTGGCAGGTGAGGGAATCCAGTACCAAAGTGCTTGCCTGAAACTCAGCCCACATTCATTAATTGCCAGGCAGGGTCAGCCATGCACTGGGGATCAGTGGCTCAGACAAAGGCAGGAATTTGTGACTGAAATGGTGCACCGAGACTTTTTCAAAGTGTTCCCTCTCACAGGAAAACAGTGTGATTTGCTGTAGTGCTCAGGAAGCAGAGGTGGGACATTTTAAAGGCTTTTAAGGGGTTCTGTAGAAAGACTGAATTGATGGGGAAAGAGAAGATTAATTACTCTGAAGAAGGTATGGAATTTGTCAGTCTTGATTTCCACTCCTTTTCAACTTGCACTCCTTAAGTCTTAAGCATTCTTCTTCTGGTCCTCAGCTCCCTTTGCTTGCTTGTCCTACAGAAGAACAGTGGCTGAACACTTTCCCCAAGCTCTGCAGTCCAGCAATTATTTTCACTATCATTTCTCCAAATGTAAAAACAATAATAGCTGCCTGCAGGGGACCACTTCCCAAACAACAGATGATAATTAACTTTTAATCTACTGGTATGTAACTTTGCATTGGTGGGTGGCTTACACTGTAATCAGACAGGGATGACATTTGTTGTGCCAGTACACATTCAGAGGTTGTGAGGCAGAATTCCCCATGAAGATGCAGCAGTTTCCAAGAAGCCTACTCTTTCTGCTATGCAGTACATACTTAAAGGGACGAGAAAGGCAAACAGAGTGTTAAACTTCCAATCTCCTGTTTTTTCCTTTTGTCCTGACCAGTAAGTCTTAAGCCCCAGGCAATATTGCCATGTAGAGGTGTGCACAAATGCAGTTTTTGACATTTGATTAATTACGAATCTAATATTCAAAAAGCCGAATTTGTATTTTTATAAGGAAAAAACAATGTCGGACATTTGAATCTATATGAATATATTCATATGTACTCAAATAATTTGGACATTCGACTCTGTACAGGTGAATACGCATCTTGTATGTATCCGTACACATCCCATAAGCAACTGTACGCATCCTGTATGCATACGGGTACGTACGAGATGTGTATGTACCCGTACAGGTACGGATGTCCAAATTATTCATACGAATAACTCAAAATATTCATATTCATTTGAATTCTTAAGTTCAAATGTCTGGATATTTGATTTCTATACAAATCTCTGAATTTGTCCTAATAACGAATATTTTGCACATTTGTATGCATCCCTATTGCTGTGCCAAGCAACTTAGGAAGAAAACAGATTTTGTGCAGTTGCTTGTTAAACTACTTGTAGGTCCAAAGCAAAGTTTTCATTCACTCATTTAAAAGGATTATTCATTTGCTTGTTTATTACATTTATATTCCAGTTTATATCATAAGGTCCCAGAGCAAGTTAAAATTATTAAACCATAAAAACTGAGTTAAAGATCACAGTGCTGGGGCCTGGGGTGGGAAAGATGGCCTTGTTAAGCAAAGGCCTGGGTAAAGAGATGGATGTTTATTAATCATAAACATATATGCAATGATGCTGCTTGGTGCACCTCAGAAAATTCTGTTGCCTGGGAGCCATCACAAAGTAGGCCCTTTCTGAGTCCTCTCACCTTTAGTGACTGAAGATCTTCAACTGATCTCACTGCATGGGGGCAGGTCTGCATGGGGTGTTTGGGACCCAAATTGTTTCAGTACCTTGAAACAAGGTAGCAAGCTGGTAACGAATGCTCTTGGTTTAAGACTGATGTGATGTGCATCCAGGTGTTACTTTTTACATTAGCTGCATCTTATGAACCATTTTAGCCCTCTGCAGAGCCTATTATAATAACCCAATCTAGAAGCTACAAGAGCATGGGTTAGATTAAGTGAGCTGTGTCCAGCTAGAAAGTGCTATAGCAGGTAAACAAGCCGGAACTGAAAATGACAGAGATGGATCCAGAAGTAACCCCAAATTCAAATCTGTGCTTTTCAGAGGAATGCAAAAATAGAGTGTTTGTTTCCTACTCCATGATCTCAAGCACCCAGAACATACAGTGCCTCCATTTTCTTTGGATTCATCTTCATTTATTGGTCTGTGTTCCATTAATTACCATCCCCAGCACCTAAATTCTCTTCTGGATCACTCTAGATCTCCTGGTGATCACTCCCAGTGGCTTCATATAGATGGTCCTCCACCTTTTCAGTAATAATTGCTAAGAGCCTGGCTGGACAGTGAGAAGCAAAGGTAGGGAGGTCCAATGAGAGGCAACTTTAGTTCACACCTCTAACATCTACTCTGTTTTTCTGGCTTCTCTACCAGACAGAGCAGGATGCAACCGATATGTCTATAGATGTTCAACATCATATGCTGAGGATGGGCATCTCCAAAGAACTTCTGTAGCCCCTCTTACAAAAAGAAAGAAAGCAAACAAACTAAAGCCCATTTGAAAGGCCTCCAAATTGTGGTGACTAACCGCTAGAGCAGTGATGGCCAACCTATGACACGTGTGTCACAGGTGACACACCAAGCCCTTTTGGGTGACACACCTGGTCACCCTGGCACCTGGGCATGTAGTGATTGCTTGTTCTTGAAGTGTGCGAAATATCAACTTTCAATTGAAGATTTAGCAAACGAAATTCAGCAACAAAAGTCACTAGTGTAAAGAATTATTTGTTTTTGCTTTTAATAAAATACATATATCAAAAATATAACTTTTTTACTAGAGCTACAAATATCACAGAATTATGGATATTTCTAGATATGACACAGCACCCGAGTTAAGCTAGGTTTTCTTGTGAATTTTGACACACCGAGCTCAAAAGGTTCACCATCACTGCGCTAGAGTATCAAGGTAAGAACTTGAATTGCTAGGACTTTACTCCTCACACCCCAGCCATGAAAGTTAACCAGTTGATGAGCTTTGGCTGGTCACTGCTTCTCAGTCTCATCTCCCCACACATGTACCTTGGTTGCTGAGACCATAAAATAGAGAGCAGGAGAATAATGTGAACTGCTGTGATCTCTTCAAAGGAAGGGTGGGATCTAAAAGCAAGCACGAAAACAAACCTTTAGCCTTTTGGCCAAATTTTCTCCCACCAGTTCCCACTCGCTTCTGCTTATTTCCATGCTGAGTCATGGCCATGTCTGACCAGAGAGGTTATTGCCCACATAGGTAGTGTCTGATTTATTTAGGTACAATAAATAAAGTTATAAATAAATACACAGATGTGCCAACCTAAAACTCCAGAGTTGTTGCAATAATTAATTAAAGATCCTGGCGGTACACTAGAGCAGTTAGTCATGAAACTGATAGGACCTTAGATTTAATTTTAAGTAGAGCTCAAAACATGGTGTCTGCAGAACTATGTCTAACTATATAGACATAGTTATACGATTAGTACGTGTATTATCAAATTATTATAGAAGTGGAAAATTACAAATAAGTCCAACACAGTAACATTTGACGTCGCTTTGGCTTTAGTGCTGTAGCATTTAGGTTTCCAGTTTAAAATGTTTGAGATCGTCAGGGATACGGTGGTATAAAGTATTATAAATAAACAAATAAAGAAGAAATGTCCTAAAACTAAGAACAGGAAAGGTAAAATGGAATTGCAAGTAATACAATTCTGTACAAAATTATTTATTTATTTATTTATTTACATTTCTATCCTGCCCCATACCCAAATTTAATGCTAGTCCATTACATTTCTCCTTTGTATAAATGTGCAGTTTTGTCTCCATAAACAAAGGTAGTGCAAATATGGGTGATACAAGTACTTTTAGCTCATGAAAACAAAAAAGAAAAGCTCAGTCTACCATTGTAGATAATGATGCTCAAATGAGAGATCCAATCCACCAGTCAAGTAAATGGCACCACAGAAGCATAAATGGCATTAATGCAATTTTTCAAAGTTGCATTAACTGAAAGAAATTGATGTTTACTGATCATGTAATAGCAAAACTGTGTTACATGAGAAAATCACTGTATTTAAAACCCACTGTTAAAGATGCTCAGCCACATTATATTTTGCAAATCAAAAAGACACCAGTAATGTCACTAAAGAGTTAACATGATTAACATGAGAAGGGTCAGGGAAGCTATTAGTAGGTAAAAGCCAAATGGAATATCTGCCTTAATGAATAAAGGAGAAATGAACACAAACTTTGGCAAAAGAACACAAACAAGAGAATAAGGTTACCTCGAGAGGAGAGGTCAATCTCACAATCTTCTTAGTATTGCACTGGGATTGTCAGACATACCTGTGGCATGCCCATTGCATTTTTTATTGCCATGCATTGCAAATGCTTTTACAGGAGGTCTAGCAGCAATGCTGGGTTTCCCACAATAACCCTGCTTACCTGTACATCTGGCAAGGTGCATAGGAAATTGCCTTGCTCTGGACTTCACAGAGCCAACAAAGCACATGAAAAACAGCAAAAGAAAGAGGGTGCATGCTAGGCTGGTTCCTGGAAATCCCTAGCAAGGCAATTTTGCATACACCTCACTAGACGTGCAAGTAAGTTAGGGTTTGCAATGCACCCTTGATGGAAAAGGGCAAAAGGCAATCATGGGATTTTATTTATATCCCATGTTGCCTCTTGATGTCTGGAGAAAGCCAAAGGGATGCAAAAAGAGGGTTTCAGGAAAATTACCAAAAATGTAAAGGCAGTCAATAAAAATATTTAAATACATTAGAAACCAAAAGCTGTTTATGGAGGCAATGAGTCCCTCGGATTACAAGGGAGCCACAGATATGCTAAAAGAAGCGGGGAATAGTGCACGAGAAGTTAAATTCATTCTTTTCATCAGATTTACTGCAGAAGCTTTGGGACAGATCATGGACCCTGGCATCGTTTTCTCAGGATGGAAGTTTGAAAAACTGAAGCAAATAACAGTGCTGGTAACAGGAGGAGTGTGAGGTGTTAATGATTCTTTTCAGTCAGCAGGTCTAGATGATATCCACCTGAGCTCAAAGATTAAATCACACCCAACTTTTCAGTAAGAACTAGGCAACTAGTTGCTAAGTTGTAGCTTCCACATCTGGGGACTGGAGTGATGCCAATGTAACCTGTGTTTAAAAGCAGAGATCTAGTGGAAACCCAGGGAATTGCAGACCTGTCAGCTTAACATCTAGCCTGGGAAGGCAGAGCTCATGGAAAAACATTGTAAAAGCTTTTGGAAGGATACTTAAAATGACTTCTATGGAAGGAAGTTCTGTTTAATTAATCCTTTAGAGTTTTTGAGTTTTTGAATCTGATGGACATTTTCTACTGGGACTTTCCAAATAGTTTTGGTAAATCTCATCAAAGGTGTGTGCACCTACGGAATAAAAGAGCCGATCCTCCTACTAATAAGTAATTAGTTAAGGGGCAGGCAGAATGAATAACTATACTGTTCTCACAAAAGAGGGACGAGAGAGATGGTGTTCTCCAAAAGTTCTTGACTAGGACTTGTTTATCAATTATCCAGAATTCAGAGTGAGTGGTTATATGGTCAAGTTTCTGGTGGCATTCTGGTGGATTCTGGTGGTGTTCATTATGGTAAAAGTAAAAATGGACTGTAATAAAGTCCAAAAGAGAATCTCCACAGTGGCAGAATGGATATCAAAAAGACAAATTGGGCAAGATTGGGCAAGCAGGTGTACAGTGATGCATGTAAGAGCAAAAATAAGATAAAGCTGGTAGTGGCTGACCAAGACAGAGGTCATGAAGTTATTGTGGATGGCTTGATGAAAATGTCAACCCAGTGTGCAGCAGCTATGAAAAAAGCTAATTCCCTGTTAGAGGTCATTAGGAAATAGATTGATAATAAAACTGTCAATATTATTCATTTATTTATTTTATTATTTACCTTTCTATCCCACCCCATAAGGTCTCTGGGTGGGTAACAACCTTAAGACTACAGATAAAAACAGAATATACAGTAAAAGACTTTAAAAATTCAACAACTCTAAAACAATACACAATATGTTTAATATGAGTGTCTGTACTGGGGAGAAATATAATCAGCTCAGCCAAAGGCTAGGGCAAAGAGGTGCATCTTCACACACACACCCAAAAAATATATATATAAGGAAGGGGCATGACACACCTCAAGGGTGAGGCTATTCCATAGTCTGGGGGCAATCACAGAAAAGGCTCTCTTCCAGGTGCCCACCAACCTCACTGTTGAAGGTGGTAGGGCAACCAGGAGGGCCTCACTGCTTGATCTAAAGGTGTTCCTTTAGATATTTGGGAGCCAAGTCATTTAGGGCCTTATAGGTCAGAGTCAAAACCTTGAATTAGGCTCAGTAGTAAATTGGCAGCCAATGCAACCCTTTTAAAACCTGCGTGATGTGCATCTGGCTAGCTGTTCTGGTCAGCACTCTAGTGGCTGCA
>MTQE01002560.1:4526298-4538869 GCA_014337955.1 Aspidoscelis marmoratus | reverse complement strand
CGGCAATTTCGCATTTGAGTTCCTTAAGGACTCTTGGATGAATACCAAGAGCCTCATTCCTACCCCATACCAATGGCCCTGATTTGTGGACCACCACTGAGAAGTGACAGCTAAACATATTCTTTAAAATAGGGAAGTTTAGAATCTGAGGCAGATTGTGCTTCTCAGCTGCTTGCTGTCCACTCCACAACCCCTACCACCAAGAGTACATGTTGCCACCAGACATATGACAGGCCTTCGTATTGTGAAAAGGTACTTATATAGACATGCTGGTGGTGTGTATTTACGTTTATTGATTTTTATTTTACTTTTACTTTTGTACTGCCCTCCACTGAAATCCCTGAGTGGTGAACAAAGGAACAGATAAGACTAGTGCAATAAAAAACCCATTAAAATAGAAAAGATCATAAAACAAAACCTAAAACATACAAAAAGAATTTGGGTACTCCTTGTGGTCCATTAATTCCTTGTATTTAAACCCAACCTACCTTTCTTCCAAAGAGTGGAAGGCATACTGGCCCTTTCTGCCCTTACCTGATATAGGACCAGATCAGTGGGCCCACAATAACTGTGCCCATGGATCTGTATGAGCTGGATCAGTGGTGCCTCCACTGACAGTACTGATTTGGCTCGTGCCTTCCCACTAGGTCATGCCACTGAAAGGCACTCTCCATGCAATCTGTATGCACCTCACGTTCTGGACCAAGACCCTTGGTCCTCTTGTGGCCTCTTAATCCAGAGGCCTATTTGCACCATGGTCTCTAGTACTTGATTAGTGAACCTCTGGTGAAGACCATAAGCATGCGGAGTAGGCTGTTACAGCCTCCAAGTGTGCCTGCCCTCACTAGAAGTTCATTAATCATTGATTAGGTGTGGAGCACCAACGTTAACCAAAGACTTACCTTAAGCATCCATGCAGCAACCATTCACTCTTCTTCTGGTGCGCTGGGGTCATTTGAGGTGCCAAACATGCATGCTGGCACCTCAGACAACCATGGATGCAACTGTGCATGCACAGAGCATCTGTGTCATCAAGGAGGTGGCACTGATGTACGTGAAGTCACGAAGGGCATCACAGCCAAAATGGTGTCACCCAGAGGAGGACCAGGGTCCAGATCAAATAAGTAAGTATTCACTTGCGGGGGGAGGGAATGGCCAAAGTTGACTAGCCCTCCAAGTGTGAGTGCTAGTCAACATTGGTTAATCGTGCTCCTTTCCCTTCCAGTGAATGGGAAGGGAAGTGGGAAAACGTCCCAGATCTGGCTCCATCCAGTGCAGACAAAAGCTAGACCGGCAGGGACAGAACCTCCTTAATCCACAGCAATGTGCAGATGAAGAGACCTGTGATCCAGATCAACAGTAAGTGCCAAAAGGGCCTCTGGCTCTGGACTTGTTCTTTACCCCTTCATTTTATCCACTCCACACACAGCCCCAGCAAATAGTATAGGCAGAGAGGCAAAGACTGGCCTGGGCTCACTCAGGGGAGTTTGCAAGACTGAATGGGCATTTTAAATCCTAGTCCTAGCACTCTGGTCACTTGGCCATGATGGTTCTGCACATACATCTTACCAGTTAAGTGATTTCTGTTGTAACACGCTAGGCACACAAGGGATTCAAAGCAGCTAAAGCTGCCGAGTGCATCCTGTAGAACCGCACACACAAAGCCAGAGACGGGTGCTGTGGTGCATCAGTTATGGAATAGTGAAACCCTAAAATACAATACAGAATGCCATGGAAGCATAGCAAGGAAGAATGGCAGAGCAAAAAGACTATGACAACAAAAAGGCAGTCTAGAGGTTTCCAAGAAGCACCTTCCCAAACTTTTATATTCCATTGCTAAGATGGGCTTCACAAAGAGGAATAACAACTAATTTTTTAAGAAGACAATAAAAAGCAATTGTTCTTTTTTTGAAAGAATTTTGAAATTCCTGTTATTGACTCTGCTAGCAATTGATATTCAGGCAGAAGAGCAAGAGGCAACTGCTGGAATGTTTGTTGTTCATACACATTTTTTTATAAAAAGGGAAGGTTAAGAGAGAGGTGGTCTTGGATGTATTCAGAGAGACAGCAGTGTGTGGTCCTCATGATGCTCTCAAGCCTCCTCTAATCCACCTTTTCTAGACTGGGATCTTGAGGAAAGGGAGGAGGGCCAGAAGGGTGTGTGAACAATCCCACTTCAAAGCCTTCTCTGAGGCTCCTCAAAGATGGGTGTTTTTTTTTTCTGTGTCTGATCATAGCCCCAGTCTAAGGGGTTGGAGGGCCCTGTATGGACCCTTAGGGAGGCACCATAGGTCTCTGGGCAGGACTAGGAGGAAGAAGGATGCACTGATTACCATAGTGGAGACATTGTATCTGTGGGGTAGCATCAAGGGAGGTGCCTAAAGACCTAGGGCTATTTGTGTTTCTATGAGGTTATGCATACTGGAGCTGTACGTGAAGGCACTGTGCACATATGTGTACTCTGGTTTGCTGAGGAATGCAGAAAACATAAAGGGCTAATTTAACTCTACTTTTCAGTAAGTTGATGGTAGATATGGGAAAGAATGGGCTGGTGATGAGGTAGGAGGGAGGTCTGTTTTCCTAACTATAAAAGTCTACCCATTGGAACCCTGAAAGGAGTTCTCAGGGTATCCTGGCAACCAAACCGCCAGTCACTAGGCAACACGGTTGCTGGGCAGCACTAGCAATGATTGGCAGCACTGACAGACTAAGCTGGGAAACTATACTTGACCTGCCCCACCCCCACCAAGGAAGCCACAGCATTTTGCTACGTCTTCCCTTCTAGGACACAGAAAGAGATTGCCGCCTTTTCCCTTCATAGCTATAATTGCAGGGAGTGAGCAGCTGTGATTAGAGGCGCTCTCTGAGTAGTTGAAAGGCCAAAGATTTAGTTGTTAAAGATATGCCAGTCAAGGCAATCTGATGTGCAGTTCTGTCACGATGAGTGACACCAGATGCAAGGAGGAGGAGGAGGGAAATATTTAGGAGGAAGAGTTCGTGCTTTCTGAGAGCTGAACAAATATGTGTATTTAAAGGCCGTGGTGGTCACAGCTAAGGTTTATTCCAGCTTCAGTCCACCTTCAGAGCAAGAGAACCAATCAGCAAAGTGACCAGTAATTTTCTTTCCACATTATCTATCCCAAAGGTAAATTTTCTGAATTATTTAACACTAAAAGAAAACAGATGGTTACTTTGCTCATTTATTCTTTCACTCTGAAAGTGGACTGAAGCTGGATTAAACCTTAAGTGTGACCACAACCTTAGTGTTGTTCTGCTATATACTGATCCAAGGACAAACTTTTTGAGATCTAAACTTCGACCTGAGAAGCTCATGCAGGTCTTGCACAAAATTGTGGCCAGCTGATGCCCCTTAGGGATCATTCGTACCAAGGTTCCTTTGGCAAAATCAGTATAACATTCTGCTATTGTCTCCATTCTTTATGTGGAAATTTACACAAAATGGGTGGGATGTTTTCTTGGCCTTGCCTGAAATGAGCACAAAAATGCATGCTTGACAGGGTGTTTGGTAACCCTTTCCCCATTGCAGAACTTGCTATATAACACTGAACTCTAAGAAGCTGCCACAAGAACAGGCAAATCAATCACAGTTGCAAGCCAAAGACCAAAGTTCAGCTCTTGTTAGAGGATGCAGGTGAACTCTAAATGAATTGAGGAGCTTGATTCCAGTTCTTAAGATGCAGAGTAGAGCCCAGAGCAAGCCACAGATGTAATTGTGGACTCAGCGAACACTAGAGATGGAGTGGACTTTGGTAGAGTCAAAAACACTGAATGGACAGACACATCCAATCTTATATCCAAAATCCTGTTCTCAGAACAGATGGGTAACTGAGCAATTCAGGTAGGAAATGGACTAAACAAGCAAACTGAACAACATTAAGGCAGTCCAGGTCATAGTTGCTTTGATCCAATCCGATATTCAGCTTGGGTACCCT
The DNA here is from genome assembly GCA_014337955.1 of Aspidoscelis marmoratus. Classification (NCBI taxonomy): domain Eukaryota; kingdom Metazoa; phylum Chordata; class Lepidosauria; order Squamata; family Teiidae; genus Aspidoscelis; species Aspidoscelis marmoratus. The sequence goes on along the minus strand of MTQE01002560.1, from coordinate 4,534,916 downwards.
TATTGTCATGTACTGTTGCAGCTACTCTCGCCCAAGAGGCAAGCTTTTAACAGCATAAGATCCGGATTAAGGGAAGCACCCAATGTGTTTCCACGGGAGGCGTAGCACCCATTAGCTATGGGTGCTAACACACCTGCTGTGGAAACAGCTTTACACCCATGTGGGGAATGCGGATTGACCCCCAAGGGGTCAGTCCGTTACCCCCAGGTGTTTTGGGGGGCAGGGAGGGGCAGTCTTTGAAGCCACTTTGAATTGACTTCAAAGTCATTTCGAAGTCATTTCGAAGTCTGTGCAAAATAGCTCCGGAGTACCTTTGAAGTCTGTGCTGATCTTCAGAGTGAACTTCGAAGTGACTTTGGAGTCACTTTGGAGTCACTTCGGAGTTCACTCTGAAGATCAGCACAGACTTCAAAGGCACTCCAGAGCTATTTTGCACAGACTTCGAAATGACTTCAAAGTGGCTTCAAAGTGGCTTCAAAGTGACTTCGGAGCCTAGGTTTACGGGGGCCCCAATGGGTGCATCCCCTCCCCCAGCCTCTTTTGGACCCCATTGCCTGTTTCCAGTGGAAACAGGCTCCCTTTAATCCAGATTTTCTGGCAGAAGATCCCATTGTAATGGGGTCTACAGAAAATCCGGATTAAAGGCCAAAATGTACCCATTAGATCCGGATTTCCCCCATGGCAGTGGAAACAATCGGGTCCCAAATGGGTGCCGTGGTGGAAATGGGATCATCTGGCTCACACCCAAATGGGTCCTAAATGGGTGCAAAAATGGGTACTTTTTGACAGTGGAAAAACACCCTAAGTGTCACCTTCCTGCAACATATTGACTGGATGAACTCCTTAACACAAAAACAACTTTTAACAGAAAGAACTGACAGAGTCAAAGAATGAATCAGCAGCAGTCTTAGGAAGGGAAGGGGGTGCATTATGACTGTGTGAGTTCCAATTATATTGTCTTGAATGAGATTTTGATCTATGTGCAAGTCCCATTGTTGCAAATTAGGGATGAGCACGAATATTCATAGGCATTCAAAATCCGATGAACGCGCCAAATTTTGACATTTGAACTTGAACAGAATGTACCAAAATTTTACATTCATATTGAATTTCAGACTTTGGGTCTATTCATTCAAATTATCCAGATATTTGTATGTGTACGGGTTCATACATGATGTGTACTTGAAGATCTGCATCTTTCCTGCATCCGTACGCATTTGTGTGGATCAGTACGGGACGAAAACCGGTTGCATACAGGATAATTATGGGAAGTATATGGACATGAATGGATACGTACGGATGTGGAGAAGATGTTGCTGACATTCGTGTGTGCCGATTTGAATAAAAAATTCAAACGAATAGATTCAAATGTGGTAAATACAAATCAAATCCTGTTGAATTCAAATTTAAAAGATTTGAATCATATCGGATTTTCAGGTATTCGATTCGATTCAAATAGAATGTCAATAAAACATTCATGCACATCTGCAAATGGTCTCTGGCACCATCTGGTCAAGGCCGAAAGGTTCTGATATAGGCAATAACTTCAATAACAGGGTGAGCGAAGAGTGCCTTGCCTGTGGGGTACAAACAAATGCTCCCACTGTAAGTCACTGTGATCCACAGAGTGTGGATGCAGCCCAAGGGCCTCCTTAGATAGGAGTCCCTGCTTTGATATCCAGAGGTCTACAACATCTGATACCGGATGAAACATGTCATTATGAGTGGCAGCAATTGCTAGTCATATCCTCTGTGACTTTTTTCTAAATTGTTTCTAAATTTAACCACCACATCTTGTGGTAGCAAATTTGATAGCTTTCTAAGGGCATGTTGCTTGTCCTGAATCTCACACCACTGGAATTTCACTGGATGACCTCAGAACCTAGCCCTAAGAAAGAAAAAAGATTCTCCAGTGACTTTTGTCTCCTGCATAATTCTTTAAGCTTCTATCATGTCCTCCTTATACCTTTTCCTCTCAGGGGAGATATCATTATATGGTGACAACCGCTGACAATTCAGAACTGAGATGTAGGACAGTTTACCCAAAGGTCAGAAAACATGGTTCTTTCCCATCTGTCTGCCAGTCAAGCATCAAGTTTATTCCAGATCCTCTTCTGCCTTTTACTGAAGAAATCTTTCATCTCTCTTCCAAATTGTCCTGCATTCCTATACACTCTTTTAGCAGGTGACAGATGGTGAAGGTTTGCGAACAGCTCCATGCCTCAGCACTGCCAAGCACAGAACAGATGGTGGCACCAGTCTGCTGAAGGCACCAGCGTTTAGTAGCCCTTAAATATTTTAATTAAGCCCCTTGGTGCCTGCTCCTTATGTCTCTGAATGGCCTTTGAAACCCAAGGTCAGACAGAAGGCAGGTGTGAACAATGTATCTGCAATGTCATACAACACGCTTGCCCAAAGAGGAACAGAGAAAAGTTCCACGTAATTTCAGATTGAGATAATGAAGCAGCGTCTGTGCATCCCAATTGCTTAAGGAGCAACAGCAAGGGAAGCTTATGGGCTGAGAAAACCAAATGCTGGACAAAATAGGCTTTTTTGACTGATCCAGCAGCATTCTTCCCATGTCATTCATCTTCTGTTTTGACTTCTTATTTAATATGACAAACAAAAGTTTTCTTCCAGGATTGCAGAGCCCAAATTTGCAACTAGCTATTAGATTGGCAACACCTTGAAGAAGTCAAGTAAAGGTGGGTGACTAGAGTCAAATCCAGCACAGCTCTTACAAAGCACACCTTGTGCTTTGCACAGTGCTGAGTGTATGTGTCACGTTTGACTTCCAGGATACAAGGTAGAAGTATTACAATAGGATATAAGACTTTCTCCTTCACCCTTCCAGAATCTAGGAATGGCAACTCCAGCAGATTTCCTTCATAAGCAAGCCAGATGTGAAGTGAGTTCCAACCCATTCTATCCTCAAGGTTGGAGAAACAGGCAGGATGCCTCTAAAAGCCACTTGCAGGGAGCTGATAGCAGATGAAAGTTTAGCATTGCCTTCTGCAGTTGGTCCAGAAGCAATTGGTGAGCCACTGTGTGAGACAGGTTGCTGGACTAGGTGACCTGTGGACTGATTCAGCAGGGCTCCACTTGTGTCCTTACAGCGATGTAAGCTACATCTTGCTTTGGTACATCTTGCCTCATTTGTCTTTCCATTTCAGGGTGCTCTAAACATAACAAGTTCAGTAGAAGTTATCATTCCATTTTTCAAAACTCAGAGCTTTGTCTATGGTTCTTGAAGGTTTGGAAAAGCTCTCAATTTATACACTGTGCCTCCCAGGCCCCAAACTTTTTCTTATGGGATATCTGTCAAGGCCATTTTGCCAGTAATGGATCAGAACATGCATAGAAAACTCCTACAACACAATTCCATTTTTAATCTGAAAATGGCAATGAATATCCCAGGACTTGGGGGACCGGAGGTTACAGACCTACCTGGATAATGTCCTTTTATCCCTAAACTATTTAATTTTATCTCTAAATGTAAAGCTGTGTTACTGCATGCCTATGATCTGAATATACTCATAAGCCATATGAGAAGATTCACAGATTAGCCATAGACTACCTTTTCATGATCTGGGTTCAAACCTTGGCACCTCAGGTAGAGTGATGAAACAATCTCCCATCCAGCCCCTCCCCTAAAGTAATCTAGTCATTGATAAGGTGGTGCAGATATTGAAGGGCTAGCAATGGAAATCTCAAAAGGGCTCTTGGAGGCAGCAGCAGGAGGGTTGAAATTCAGACTGGAGCCCTTGCTTTGATTTTGGCTGTACAGTGTCCATCCCTCATGTTCCTACTTTTACTAATGTTTACATTGCTACCCTGGCTTAATGATTTCAGTAACTCCACCCAAATCCTAACGAAAAGACCACATACATTTAAAAAAAAACTTCCAGGGAGCATTCTCTGGAAAACAACCAGACTAAGGGGTTGTTCATACTAGTTTTTCTAGGGTGTTTTTCCACTGTCACTAGAAGTACCCATTAAGTACCCATTAATGGGTACAAAAATGCCATTTTGTACCCATTAATGGGTACTTAATGGGTACTTTTAGTGGAAAAACACCCCTAATGCATCTTTTTTCCTGCCAACAGCCCAGTTTGATCTCATGTGTGTTTGGCTCAAATTGCACACATAATCATCCATGCTGCATTGCATACAGGCTGCAGAGCATTTGTGCTATCTGCTCACTTCCAAAGTACTTCCATAATATTCCTCCAGATCCCCAAATCTCTGGTACGGTGATGCATGCCACAGTTCCATGCTTGTCAAAGCTGATATGAATAAATGTAATGAATTATGGTGTAAAAAAAAGAAAGTTAAGACTTGAACAAACTGACGTTCCACAACTTAAGTGTTGTGAGGAAGCATTGCAGGACACACACACATTGCCCCCAATTCATTATACTTCCAGAAACTGCTGGAGAGGGGGCATGAAGATGAGGTGACGAGGACCCTATCTGAAGTTTGTGCAATCTGCCACCAAAGAACGCAGATGTCAAGGGAAACTGCAGAAGCATCTAAAGACCACCACTTCTGTTATGAGGAGCTTTAAGGGTTAAAAAAGGAGCTTGCCCTCGCTCAACTCTCCCTGCCCCTGGGCGAGTCTTGGTCCTATGGGGGCTTCAGCTTCTCCTGTCCCAGTCCTGCCCCTAGCTGCCTCACCACCCCGCCCCTAAACCAACCATGCCAAACGGGCAGCGGAAGACGCCAGATTCTCACATTTGGCAGAAAAACTGCACTGACTGAGTTGATCTCACTCCTAGGCTGCGGTCACACCTAAGGTTTAATCCAGCTTCATTCCGCCTTCAGAGCGAGAGAACCCATCAGCAAAGCGACCAGTAATTTTCTTTCCACAGTATCTATCTATCCAAAAGGTGATTTTTCTGAGTTATTTAACATTGAAAGAAAACAGCTTGTTACTCATGTATTCTCTCACTCTGAAATTTTATTCTTAATTAATAAAGCGCCAATTAAGAGCGCTGGAGCTGGTCGAAATTCTCAGCCTTATTCATTAGACGGAAGCGAACGAGAAAGAGGATTAAAGGAAGACGTTCTCCATTGGCCAACCGGCAGCACCGCCGCTCCTCATTGGCTTAGCCCAAACGCCCTTTGCTTTTGCATGACCCCAGCGTTCTGAAGCCAGGGCGAGCGTTCTTTTCTGCTGCGTTGCCGATTGGTTGCCACGCACAGACTGTGGTCTCTGATTGGTTGCCACGCACCGCGGTCCTTCCTCTGAAAGCCGTCGCTACCGCCTCCCCCAGCCCGGCCGGTCCCTCCTCCCTCCTCACCATGGCTCTGGAGTCGATGCTCTTGGGCATTCGCCCGGCAGGACCAGGAGTTGCCCCGCAGCCGCTGCTCCTTTCGGGGCCTGCTGGCTCCGGCCGTTCCGCCTTGTTGTTCCGCGCGGCCCTACAGGCAGCTTCCTTGCCGGGCCGCGTCCTTTTTCTGGCGCCTCGGCCCCTGGAGCGCCTTCCAGGTGGGAGCACGGCTGCAGCCGGAGCAATCCAGGTGCGAGCAAAGTTGGGGAGGGGGCGGGAAGAAAAGAAATCGGTGGGTTATAATGCTGAACAGTCTTTCAATCGGAAGGGCAGCGCTTGTGTGTGTGCTTTCTCGCTAGCTTGCAAGATCTTGGCTCTTGCTCCAAAGTTTTAAGGCTCTTGGCTTCGATGGATATTTCTTCTTCAGCTTGGCAAACGTTTTTTTTTTCCAGTAGATTCCTTTCCAGCTGTTTCCAGATGTCTTAGCAGGAGGATATTCCTAAAATTGCTGCTTTGCGTGGAAGAGACCTGGAGAATGTGTAGGGCGGCAGTAAGTTTCATAGTCTGTGTTGGCAGAGGATACAGTTACTTACAGTGCAATCCGAATCTTCATAAGTTAGAAGTAAGCATCACTCTGCACATTGAGATCGATTTCTGAGGAGGTATGGCTGGAATTGCTCTGCTAGCATCTCACGAGCAGTTCTGTGCAAGCGATTGCAGGCACTCCTTGTTTTAAGAGTACTCCTAGTAAAGTCACCATGACTTGTCAACATCTCCCTTGCTACCCAGAGTGTGGAGATGAAGGATGCCTGTGGGATTTTGAGCTCTTCAGAGTTAACAGTAACTCTGTTCTAAATCATTTGAAGAGACTTCCCTTTTCTTACAGAAATGAGAATCTGCCTTGAGTTTCAGAATTCCCAAGCTGTTAGGCCCAGCAAATAAACAGCGGTTTTCCAACCGAGTTTCTATCTTGTGGAAGGTACACTGAGCAATGCAGTTTCATGATTTAAACTCTAAGGGTATTTTTCCACTGTCACTAAAAGTACCCATTAATGGGTACATAATGGCATTGTTGTACCCATTAATGGGTACTTAATGGGTACTTCTAGTGACAATGGAAAAACACCCTAAGTGTGCTTGACAGATGTTTAAAGATTGAAACATACTTGTCCATTAACTGAAAGGTTTTTTTTTTCAGGATGAACTAACTGTTTTTCCTGACCTACTGGTGAGAAATGCAGCAATAACCTGTGGAGAACCATAGCCTCTTGCAGTCCGCCTTGCATGTTACTGAACTCTTATTCAACAACAGTTGATAATTAAATATAGTATTTAAAACAGATCCTGTACCTTGTAACTCTGTAGCACAAGATAAATCAATAACAGAATAGCCTTTCCTGTTGTTCTTTTCATTGCCTTCTCTAGAGAATCCACTTCCTGTACCCTCCAGGCTTACGGGAACTTCTCCAGTTGGTGGCCTCCCTACATGAAACCTTTTCCAGCAGCCTCTCTTTGATAGTGCTGGATGGCTTGGAAGAATATTTAGTCAGCTGTTCTAGTTCTTCAGTGGTAGCTCACCTTATGGCATTGTTGCTGGACACTGCTAATCATTTCAAACGGAAGCTTAGCCCAGATTCTCCTGCAAGCTGCCCCCTTATTGTGTCCTTGAGGTATCCTGGACAATCCCTGGAAGAAGTAGAGCACCTCTCCATAATTGAACGCTACATCTCAGCCCGGTGCTGGCTTCACCCAGAGGAGCACACTGGTTTGGATACTCCAGATGGATCCAAAGTGATTAAAGCATGTCTCTTCCGACCAGGCACTAAAGACCAAGAATGGCTGGTGAGATTTGATCCACAAGGCAACATGACTATTTCCCAGCTTCCGTGTGGATGTGAAACTGATAGTGGTGCAGTTTCAGGGAAGGTTGAAGAACATACTGTGTCTGGCTTCCAGTCTTCAAACTCTGGTGATCTTCAGTAGGTTCATTTGTGTTTTTTCAGGGGATATTCCTTTTCTAGAGATGTTTTCCATATGCATTTTTTTCAATGTTTGAGTTATTTTATGCTGATTGTTTTAACATGCCACTTAGAAATGGCAAATTAAGGTTGCCTGCATATGGAGATCTTTTTCACTTTTGTATTCATGTTGTTTGCTATGGAGATTGATTGGGCCCATAGGAAAGCAAGTCCTAGAAAGAAACAGTGGCAGAGGTTCAGTAAAGAAGAATGTTTGAAGAATAATGCCAGCAGTTAATTCGGCTCTTCAAAAGTCACAAATAGTTTGAGAGAATTTGTTTTCCCACATTATCTGGGCCTTTCAACAGAGATGGGTAGGTGCAAGTATCTCTCTGCTCTGTCTACACAGAGATGTGCAAAGGGTGCCTTTCCCAAAAGAGGCAACCTTTGCGTATTTGCAGAGAGTCCCAAATTGGGCATTAATAGTGTACCCTGGGAAAGCGTTAGAGGGACACATCAGCAGCTAAATTTGCCTGTCCTAACATGCCCACAAGCAGAGGGCTGGCTCATCTCTTCCTTTTGGCAATGTAATGGACATGCTCCCACCCTGTCTTTGCCTACCGCTTTCTCTAGATCGGATGTCTACTGGGAAATGTGTAGGGCTGAGCAGATTTCCTGCACTCTCCCCTACGCACAGGCTTTTTGTCCCTTGCCCCCATCATCCTCTTACAGAATTTTTGGGACTGGGCAAACTCAGCCACATGTTTCACAAAAATACACAGGGTAACCGTTCTGGTTGCAAACCTGTAGGGAGAGGAACTGGGCTTGTATTTGAATTGCTTTGAGTGATGAGGAGGCTCTCTGAGGTGCAAGCCATAGGCCTGTTGACTAATACAGAGTTGCAGGAGCAAACGAGTGTGTTTTGAGAATCAGCCCTGCAGAACACAATAACAAGCTAACCAGTTTCGTTATCACGTTTAGTAACCCAGCCATAATAAAGGCTGTTTCTATGTGGGAGAAAATTAGTGTCATGAGAAGCTACCATGTTTACTTGTGGCAACTGGATTGACCATGTATGGGCATAAGCATTATCCTTCCTCTTCCTATGATGGCATGACCCTCACTCAAGTATAATTACCCCAATGTATCCATCGTTATATGAAGCTATATCATATGAGCTATATGGAGCATGCAATATGTAGTATGCAGTATATCCAATTAGGGCATATAGCTTGCTATGCTAAGGTCTGTAGTCATGCAGATAAGTGATCCAGAAGCCACAATGTGTACAAATGCGATTTTGGCATTCTATTCATAGTGAATCAGATGTTAGAAAGTTCGTATTCATTCGAATAGATCCCCTTTGAATGTGGTAGGATTCTATTCG
>MTQE01002560.1:4475240-4526248 GCA_014337955.1 Aspidoscelis marmoratus | reverse complement strand
CCCTTTGAATGTGGTAGGATTCTATTCGATATGAATGTATTCATATGAATATCCAATACAAACGAATACCTAATCAGTACAAATGAATGTGTATCCAATGCAAAGAAATACATATCCCATAACAAATCCACTCTGAAAGCATCAAATCCAACCTGAATCCACTTTTAATCCACTTTCAATCCATGTTGAATGCACTCTAGATTCGTTGCAAGTGTCTGGCGCAGCTGCTTTCCCACACCCCCAGTTTAATGAATGTCCAAACTATTCATACAAATGTTTGAAACATCCATATGAATGTCAGTGTACGAATGTCCAAATGCGTACAAATAGCGAATGATATGAATATTCATGCACACCCCTAATTTGCATATATTAGTCTGAACAGGAAATATGGCTTTCTAATTGTATAGATGGGCCTCACAACTCTTAGCCGTCTGGATCTTTACCACTGAGAGAACATTGTTCTCTGCCTCTTCCTCTTGTTGATATCATTCACGCTTTTTTCTGAATGGTTGTTTCTGCTTCCATCCTTAGTCCCAAATATAGTGTGTATTCAGCAGAAAGATGTTGGTTCTCACACATACTGATGTATGCTTGATAGTTAATGGCAACAGTTCAGTAGGGAAGCCACATTGAAATGAATGGAAATGGGCATTGCCCTGTAGAATCAGATTGTTGCCTTGTGAGTAGTGTGCACTCAGGTCTTCACAAGATGAGAAAGACGTCCTTATTGTAGGCCCTCTGAAGTTAATGGCTTTTGCTTCTCTGGTATTTAGGTTTCTGCACGCAGTGAACTAGCTCTTAAGCCCATTGTCACTGCAGGTGTACCGTTATGGTCCTTGCAGGTTATGAAGTATGGAAGCACCATTAGAAGGAATGCTATGCCAGGTAAAAATGACAGTTTCTCCCAAGGAACAGTGAGTGTCAAGCTGCATCCAGATGTTGCTTACTTATTCTATACTTAGATATTCCAGAATACAGTGTGGATATTCTGCAATATTTGTGCTGTAATATGGAATGTCCAAATATAGTAGAATAAGTAGTCGATGTCTGGATGCGGCCTGAGAGGTCATGGTGACCATTGTTGCCTCAGGCATGAAAGCGTCACTGGAGAAGAGTATATTTAAAGGAACATTTGCTGACACTCAGGTCACATTCAGCCTTCTGATGTATCAGATGTGATATATTCCTTCAAACCTTACATAGGCTGTTTTTGCACTAGCAACAAAGACCCCATTAGGAACACGATAGGTACTCTGTTGGTATCAATCTGTTACACACCATCCGTCTGCACACCATACCCCATTAGGATCCCATTCTGAATGTACTATATCCATGAGTGCTGGCGAAATCTGGATTTAATGGGGTCTTTGGGCCCTTAAATCCGGATTAATGGTGGACCCCTTTAATGGTGTCCTCAATCCAGTCTTCCACCATGAGTCCTGGGTGAGAGACCATGCATCCACACATCTACTGGGGCAATGGGGCCCAGAGGCAGGCTTGGAGGCTGTCATTTGCAGCGGGGCGACTGGCGCCACCCCAGCACTCACAGCAACATAGGCCCGCACCTCCTTCGTAGCTGTCTACGAAGCTGGGCACTGCCATGCCCACTGTAGCAGGAACTGATGCGAGTTGATGGCTACTCAGGCCAATCTCACTGTGCTGCTGGTGGACCTTCTTGCCCGGGCCTAATTGGAGCCTTTGGATGGGTGCTACAGCATCCGCATGGCAGCCCTGTTTAGCACCCATTGCCATCGGGTGCTAGAAGGCCCGTGTGGACACATGGGCTCCTTACCTTGATGTGGATCTTCAAGGACCAGATTCAACGAGGACCGCATCTCAAAGATCCAGATCTTCTAAATCCAAATCAATGGAGGTACGTGCAAAAACAGCCCTATTCATCCTGGCTACTTTAATGTTACACTGAGTTGTTAAAACCACATTGTAGTGCTTAAAGAGGATTCAGCTTTGACCTGCAGGTTTTTACCCAGATCTGTGTTCCTCCACCACAGTCAACCTGGCAACAGACCATTCAGGTCAGTTTTAAACAAGGCAGTAGCCATAAACATAACCAAATATCTGATAGATAAGTGAGGCTGTTCAGAACTAGAGAACCAATTCAGTTTGTGAGGAAGATGATGAATTTAGAGGCAGGGTACACATTGTAAGCACTGTAAATTCTAGGTGTGGGACCGTTACATTCTTCACGTTCCTTTGAGTCCACTCAGACATAAAACTGGAGAATTCACCACTGGATTTCTCTGCTACCTGCAGCCCAGGAGTATCACACAAAGGTATTTCAGGGCCCTCTGAAGTGAATATAATACGATAGGAGCTGAAGGCAAGAAGATAGACTGAGTGTTGACTTTTCTTCCCTCCAAACCCCCTCCCTCTCCACCAGAAGATCCGGTCCATTTTATTCCTGCTTGTTTTAAAAGCCATTTGGGAAAACTGGGCACTTCAATCTGTGTGTCTAGGTTGCAACCCAAAAGCAGAGGCACAGTTTGATGACACCCGCCCCTGAAGAAAAAGTGTTCCACAAAAAGGATAATTGTTTTCCCTTCCCCTTGGACAAAGGGCTACCAGAGTCCTCTCCTGTCTTGGATCTCATCCAACATCAGCAGGCAGCCGCTGGGAAGGCTTCTGTCACGGTTTTCCTGATAACAGTTGCAGAGATGTTTGTTGTCAGGCTGATACAAGCTATCACAACTGCAAAGGCTGGGTTGGGCCTGCTGCGCTGGCAGGTCCCCTTCAGTGACTGTTAGGCAGGGTGTAACGGTTTTAAGCAGGGGCAGGCAGCTGGACTTTACTCTAAATAAATAAGCCCTCCAGCTAGTGAAGAACTTTTTAAAGCTGTTGTGTTCCCCAAAGAGGAGGAAGAGGAGTGGGAACAGGGAAAAGTGTATTGCCCTGTCTCTTTGGGAAGCCTTGTGCCCTCACTTCTTGTGGGTGAGGTGGAACAATATAAAATGTTTCCCAGCCTATGCAGAATTACCTTTCTGTGAGCCAGTTTACTCCTGTGGTTAGAGTGCGGGACTCATAACTTGTAGTCACTGGATTTGATTCTACACTCCTCCATAAAGCCAATTGGGTGACCTTGGGCTATTCCCAACTCTCTTTCTGAGCTCTCACAGCCCCACCTACCTCACAAGGTGATTGTTGTAGGCAGAGGAACAGAAAGTTTGTCAGCTGCTTTTGAGTCCCCTTAAAAGAGTGAGAAAAGTGGGATATAAAACCCAACTCTTCTTCAGGGGGAGGGCAGCCCTTGGCAAGAGTTTCATTTAGTTTTTAGACGATGGACACGTACAGAGCCTGCTTCACAAGCCTGTCCAAGTTGCCACCAAAACCCTTCCTGCTGAAAAAGCACAAGACCCACTGAACATACCACCGGATTAGGAACAGGAATTTCTAGCACAGCTAGGAGACAGTGAAAGCAAGGTGCTGTTTTTCTCTCATCCACGCTAGGTCCTGAGCAACATATTTGGGGTGGCTGGAATCCTTTACAAAAATGTGTTCTTTCATTGTTGTTCTAACAGACGAGGTATAAAGTTTGATGAGAGACAACAACAAAAGGCAATGGAAGAGCCCATGAAAGCATGAAGACAACATCAACTTTGACTCCCGTTCACCTACTTGCGAGGACGATTGAATTAAAGAGACAACAAATAACAAACAAGCCCCATTTTATTAACATTTCTCCCCCTTTTTTAAAAAAACACTTTTCTATAAAAATAGGCATCTAGTATGAATTGTTCTTACAAAAGGATATTATATAACTATACAGAGAGTTATTGACCTGTCCCTTTCCAGTTAAATAAGGAACATTCAGGATCTTCCCTAGTTCTACCACATAAACATTAGAAGACATCCCTGAGTGAAAAATAATAACAGTAATCTTCCAGAATAGCCACAGTGCACCCCAAGAACTATTCCACTGGAAGTAAAAAAAAAAAAAAAAGCCAGAAATTCCCAAGCAGTTCTTTAAATGTCTGCACTGGGGGTTTTCCTCAAGGGCTAATGCACTTATGGAATGATAAATGAAAATACAGCATGCTTAGTATGGTCTTCCTGTTGAGTTTTTACCCCTGTTGAAAAAGACCATAAAAATAGGCTTTTTGAGGCCATTTTACACAGTGTGCCATGACTTTTTTTTTGACAGTTTTTGGATCCAGGCTCTAGTCCCCAAAATTATTCACAACAACATAAGAGGAGCCATGCTGGACTGGGCCACAGCCCATCTAGTCCAGTGTTCTGTCTCATTCAGTGGTCCACCATGACGGCTTCTGGGCATCTCAAGCAGAAGACAAAGGCAAAACCTTCACCTGCTCTTGAATATCTGCAACCTGCCTGTGTCCAGCTTGGAGGCAGTACCTAGGTGTTCATTCTAGTAGCCATTGATATTTGCTTTCCAAAGCTGAAGGAAGGTCTTGAAAGTATTTACTCTGACTCCAAATTTCAGTTTTTAAACAATGATTCAAGCCCAAAGGGCAAAAATGGAATTTCCAGCTCTGCTATTGTCTAAACAGCAAGTCTCCCTCCGGTCTTGATAAAGTGAGTGAAAGTTGGTTTTCTGTCAGGTGAGCGGGCACCATTTCCAGACAGTCAGGCTGAGATAGCTGGAAACCACCTGGGCTACATTTCAAAACTCTATGGGTTGTTTGGCTCATTCCGTAATTCTCAGGATTAAAGCTTGTTCATGTGACTACAAGCAAGGTAAAGATGCTACTGCTTGATTGACGTCAGAATGTACTCAGTGAAGACTAGTGACGGAAATAAACTTGCCGATCACCTTCTTAGTGAGCGAACTGCCTTTGTTCATTTGCAGTTGCTTCTCAGCCCATTTTGCAAATCCCTCTTCCAACCACAGGAGCAAATTCAGCCAACTGGAATGTCTGTGATTGTGCCTTTTCCATCAAGCTCCTTTTTGATTTTGCAGGAACTAGGAATGGAGTTGGAGGTGGGAGCCTGCCCTGTTAGCAACTTGCTAACTCCACGTTGTGGACTGGCCGTTGGTTCTGTGCTGTCCGTAGCTATGAGCAGACAATGTACGGAGGCACAAAGGGCTGGGGTACGCCATCACAGAGATTTGTGTAAAAGCTCCCTGGTCCAGCATTGGAGTCTACAAGACTGTAGTCAGCTGAGATTCCAGAGTCTGAAACCATCTGATAGCTGCTTTTGAGTTGAGGCTCCATTTGCTGGCCCCATGAGGAGAGACCCTTTGAGCTGGGATCAAACATGGTGTACTCAAAGCCAGAAGTTTTCTGGCTACTTTCTGGAGTCCCAGCTCCTATGGCCAGGTCTGTGCCCTCTGTACTAATACTGTCGAACAAGAAGAGGGAATCCTCCCTTCCTGGGCAGCAGGGCACCAAGTCTTCATCCAAGACCAGGTAATCATCCTGAGGGACTCCTGGACTATGAGGGGGTTCCATCACACGGTGGGCCTTGGGAGGAAGAGGTGGTGGAGTGGGGAGGCTTTCCATCTTGTGTGTACTGCATTCAGATAGTATCTCAACCAGGAATGGCTGTTCCTCCAGATATGGAGGGTTCTGGCTCCACCATAGATAGGTGCTCTGATGGCCCAACCAAAGCTGCAAAGAAAGGGGAACATCAGTGTCAAAAACAGAGCAGGTGGGAAGCCATGTTACAGAATGATCCACTTGACCTGTTCTAACCTGATTTTCATCCCTGATCTGTATGCTGTTCTGGGTCACTCTTTTACCCAGTCCTCCTGACTCCTCTGCTTTGCCTCATAAGAATGGGTTATGTTTCTAATCACTTAAGAACAGGATCTATTCAGCACTTCTAGTCAAAAAGCTTGATACCAGGAACTTAATGAATTTAATTTATTTCAATTTTTATCCCACCCTATACCCAAAGGTCACAGGACAGTTACAACATTAAAAGACAAATATAAAATGAACATATTCAGAAGTGTTTGCTGAGGCAGACACTGCTCACTTTTTATTTAATTAATCAATTAGACAATTTATATCCTGCCCTTTACCAAGAGATCTCAGGGCATGTCACAATAAGAAAAGATAAAATATTTAAAGTATTCTTTGAATATATTTGGAATATAAACCTCCTCCCTTCCCTCTCTCCCTGGCAGGACAACATCCAGACCTCTCTGGCAGAATGACCTAGGCACTGCCCAGATGGTCAGATGCCCAGCACTGGGATAACAAGAGATCCTCCTGGCTCTCACCCAGGCAGCAGATGTAAACTTGGGCCACCAACCAACTGGAGAGGGATGGATATCTCACTCTGCACCCCTCTCCATGCCTGGAATCTTGTGCACTATGCATGTGACATTTTCATATTCTGCTGGGTGAACTTTGCTCAGTAGATACACTTTCTATAGTTCATTCCTAAAGCCACTTCTGAAAAACCTTCTATATTCCCAGTATCACAACAAGATTGACTTTTCTCGGGCTCCCTTGCAGGTGGTTTTTCAAAATGGGATCTTTGGCTCTGATGCTACCATCCTCCCTCTCCCTCTCGAGAGTAAATTGGATCCAGTGTAGGGAGAAACGGTGCAAATGAGGAAGGACAGGACAGCAAGTACAGTACCTGGAAGTTACCCTTGTAGATGGTGAAAAGATCCTTGAATTCATGTTCTGGAGTAGGGATTGCAGGCCAGATCTTCTTCTTCAAAAACCTAGTGGAAGATAAGATGAAAGAATTGAGAATGAACATCTATAAGAAAAGCAAATATAAATGCTCCCTACACCTATCATCTAGGAACTGGAGAGTGTCTAGTGCAATTGTGAGCTGTTCCTATGCTCACCAAACACCAGAGCCAATGAATCAGTGGCCGTGTCTTCATGGCAACCTTATCTGGGATTCAAAACGTTTTCAGTCCTCAGAGTCCGCACGGCAGTTTGGCTTAACACTCTTTCCCCGTGTTAAACTACCCCAAAGCGTGGTGAATCTCAATCCTGATTTCAACAGGTCTCACTCCGGATCGTGCACTTGAAACGTTTTATAGTACCGTTTTAAGGGATGAGAATCCATGTTTAGGGTTTCCCTCTCCCAATAGCTTGCTTCCAAAGACAGTGATTTCAGTGTAAAAATCCACTTAACAGGGATCACTACACTCTAGCGCTGGAACCACTTCACACCTTGATGGTTGGAATAACAATGTTGCAATTTTGCGCAATTCTAGCTCTTTGGAGTTCTGACTTTAGAAAGGGGGAGGAAAGCAGCTGAATGTGAACGTTTAAAGCAAAGGGGCTTTAGTTGCCGCTGCTACTGTGTGCCCTGAGCAATGGGGAGAGGAGGGGAAAGAATCACTGGCTGCCTGCCTGCTGCCATTTTTCCTCCATCCATGGAAGTGGCAGCCACCCAGTTAGGCCCAATGAAGGGGTCCCTTATGGGTGGCGCGTCCATGCCAGGAGGAAGTGGGCAGGGCAGCCCCGAAAAGCAGCTTTTAAAAAGTAGCCACTTGAGTCCCACCTTGAGTCACGTACGCCACGTACGATCCTCAGAATCCGGATCGAACGCGATTAAGTAATGGGAACAGGCAAATTCGCGTTTGCATCCTGTTCTATTATTTTGGTTTAGGGAAAGTGAAATAAGCTTGCTGTGGGGATTCGCCCAGTGTCATCCAGCAATTTCTGATGGACATTCTGCCTCTGATCTCATGAGTTTTCTGGGACGTTCTAACTTCTCAGGCTGGAATTGCTCTTACATCCCACTCAAATTTGATCACCTCCATTAAGATGCACAGTGTGCAGATGGATGATGCTCATCTAACAAAAAACAAGAGTGGACTAAAGCCTTACCTGCGATTAAACATTAGGGTAATAAAAGCCAAGATGAGGATAATCAACACCAAAATGAGAGACAGTGCCACAGTGATGTAGTCCAGAGCTGCAAGGATGAACAGTTGGTTAGCCTAGCAAACAAAGTACCTCATATTGGTGTTCCCATAGTCATCTTCAACAGAATGACCATGAGTAAGTTCATGCGGCAATGGTTACTTTTGACAGTAGGTTTGGAACACAAGTCCCAATACTATTTGAAATGCAATTTATATCCTCAGTCTTTTTGGGACTCCAACTGTAGAATATATTAAAGACATTGAAAGAAACACCATATTAAATAGCTTTAAGTAATCAAGTTATGGCAACAGCAGCACATGGCCAGTTGAGTGCTGTAACATATTTTCCTACCATTCTACCTTAATATTCCACTTATGGACAGGCAAGTAAGTTGGAGAGAGAGCACCACTGGCTCCTTAAAACATCTGTGAGTTAAGTTATTATTATTATTTTTTTGTTCTACCTGGAACCTGAAAGAACAAATGGCTTAGCACTTGAGGGGAGTTTGGTTTGCACCAAGAGAAGGAGAAGTTGCAATAATGTTGAGGATCGTTTTAGAAGATTTCACTTTTTGAAGGTAAACCAAGCTTCCGATTGCTTCTCAGGGTCTCCAAGAAGCGGAAGGCCATCCTTTTGTGCAGTTTGCTTGACCATACATCACTGACCCCCAGGCTCTACCCCTGCACACCCCACCCAACACCTAGGGGATTAGGTCTGCCTCCTTGCACTGGGTGGCTGACCTGCCAGAGTCACCATGACAGAATGCTATTTCTGTTATACTGATTAGCCCCTTCCTTTGTCTTCTGCATAAGAGAGGGGCAACATGGAATATTTATGCCACCTGGAGTGGGTGGCTTGGGAAATGATGCCATCTTCACATAAGATCCTCCACCAGTCTTCACTGAATGAGTACTCCATTTGCTTTATTTGCCAGGACCCATTCACCCTTGCTGTAACCCCAATTTTTGAAAAACTAATAGTAAGCTTGCAATAAGGCAGACTAATAGTAAGCTTGCAATAAGGCAGACATCCTGACTGTCTCTCCAACCTGGAGGAGTACCTAGGCATCCATTCTAGTAGTCATTAGTGTTATGTAAGGAATATTGCAATGTAGTCCCTAGGTGGATGAACAGCAGCCCAGTATTAACATGGCACCTGCCAGCAAAGGTAATCAAACAGCTTAGTCAGGGCCTCGTGGCCCATAAGGACAAAGTGGACATCAGCCTACCATAGCCAGTAGCAAATAGCTTGCGTCTGTGTTTCAGTTCATCTACATCTAATGTATGCCTAATCCATTGTGTTCTTTACCTCTTATCTGTTCTGACTCCTGGAAGTGTGTCATTTTAGCAGCTTTGCTCTCCATTCACCAGACACCACTGGTGTTTTTCATCAGCTAAGGACTCAAGAGCACTCACCACTATAGGGCACTGTCACTGACACAGCCCGTGACCAGGCACTCCAGTAGCCATCATAGCTGATTCCGTTAGGTTTGGCTCGCACGGCAAAAGTGTAAGGGAGTCCTTTTTTCAGGTACCCAAGGTAATATGCTTTGGAAGTGAACTCCTGGGAGCACAAGGGGATGGAGAGAGAAATCGGAGGTAAGAGCAGGGAAGAACAGAGTTCTTAGGGGCTGACATCAAAAGGGATAGTGACTTACCCGTTGGCCTTTGTAGCCCTCACGGAAGATGGCCACTTCGTACAACATGCTACTGTCCAGGTATGGTTCAATGAGGGGAAGCCAGCTCACGTTTACCTGGCCTGGTGACTCCAGCAGTTGTACAGTCAGATTGGAGGGAGGGTCCAGGAAAACTGTAGCAATTGGAGAAGAGCAGAGGAGCATGGTGTGAGCATCTGCTTTTCTCAGTTCCTAACCGAACCAGCTTCATATTGTCTTGCTTGCTCTCTTTCACCCGCAGGACAAGCAGTAGACCCTAGAAGGAGCCCGGCAGATCCTGCAACCCTGCATTGGATCCCTGTGCATATTTCTTTGGGAGAACTTCTTGCTTAACTCAAGGTGCCTCCAGATATGAATAAATACCCATGGTTCTCCCAGGACTAAACTAGGAATGCCATACATATCTGTGGCATTCCCAATATACTCCCAGTTTAATTGTTTAAAAATCCATAATATGGCTGTTGCAGAAAATCAAGCAACCACACTGAATTTTTCACCATAACAATTACAATCCCAGGCTTTCCCCACATCTGCTGTTTCCTTGGCCACATCCCCATTACAAGCTTATTTCGGTTTCAAACCGTTTTCAATCCTCGCAGACCCCACGTCAGTTTGGCTTAACATGCTTTCCATGTGTTAAATTGCCCCAAAGCATTGTAAATGTTAACCCTCATTTCAACAGGTCTCACTCTGGATGGTGCACTTGATACGTGTTACATTGTTTACTGTGGGGACCGTATGGTGTTAAGGGATGAGAATCCATGTTTAGGGTTTCCCTCTCCCAATAGCTTGCTTCCAAAGACAGTGATTTCAGTGTAAAAATCCAACCTTCACAGCAGCCGCTACACTGTAGCAATCCAGGCACTTCACACCTGATAACAATGTTGCAATTTTACACAATTCTAGGTCTTTGGAGTTCTGATCTTTAAAGGGGAAAGGAAAGCAGGGCAGGTTTTGGGAGATGTGTGAATGTTTAAAGCCCCCTTGCTTGAGTTGCTGCTGATGCTGTGTGTCCTGGGCAATGGGAAGAATCGCTGGCTGCCCGCTGCCGGTTTTCCTCCATCCAGGCAAGCGGCAGCCACCCAGCCAGGCTCGGTGAAGGGGTCCGTTATGGGTGGCGTGTTCACGCCAGGAGGAAGAGGGCACGGCAGCCCCCAAAAGCAGCTTTTAGAAAGTAGCCACTTGAGTCCCCCCCTTGAATCACGTATACCACATACGATCCTCAGAATCGGGATCAAACGTGATTAAGCTGAAAGTAATGGGAACAGGTAAATTCGCATTTGCATCTGGTTCTATTATTTCACTTTAGGGTAACTGGATTAAGCTTGTAATGGGGATGCAGCCCTTGTGTCATTGTGACTGTTCAAAGATACACAGGTGCTAGCATGTTCTGGCATGTCTCTGTGCTACAGAACAGCCGATATGGGACTGTTCTGGGCACCAGAGCAAATAAATCTGAACAAGGTCTTGGTATTTTCGGCTGCACTGTTAAATAACTGTATACCAGAAACCCCTTTTGATTTGCTGGAAATTACCCAGTGATTTCCCACTGATTCCCACACTGCCTTTTGCCCTTTAGGATACTGTGGCTGAAGTGCCACACTCAGGCATATGAAAGCTTACAATGCAACCTCATTTCTTGCTGGCAAGCAGCAAAAAAGACACACAAAGGTCCGCTTGCTTTTACAATCCACCTACCTCCCATGGGTTTTTGAAAGGAGAGCTTTTCTGAAACCAAGGCTATGGTCACACTTAAGGTTTAATCTGAGTTTCAGTCCACTTTCAGGGTGAGAGAATACATCAACAAGGTGACAAGCTGTTTTCTTTCAGTCTTAAGTAACTCAGAAAATTCACCTCTGGGATAGATAATGTAGAAAGAAAATTACTGGTCACTTTGCTGATGTGCTCTGAAAGTGGACTGAAGCTGGATTAAACCTTGGGTGTGACCACAGCATAAAGAAATGGAGGCTGCTTTACAATATTGTCCTTATTCACAAAATGACAACATTTAATGCATCGGGAATACAGAAGATACCCACCCAAGCTGAAAAGGAGAGTTGAAAGCCATCGGCCCTGTGTTCCCCCAAGAGTCATCATTCAACACTGTGTTTAAGACTTACTTAGCTTTTCCACAAAGATTGTTCTGTTGTAGAGCAGTTTCTTGGGGGAACGTTTGTCAGTGACGAGGATCTGCAGGGGGCTAAAGCCCGAAACATCCTGCCTTTGAAAGAAGCAAGTGTAGCTGGTTGTGTTCCTAGATGTGCTATCCACTGTCAAATTGCATGGCTTCAGAGACGAGTCTTCCCTGAAAAAAAGCAGGTAATAAATGTTGCTGAAGCTGCATGTATGGAACAGTTTAAGCTGTCTTCCCAGTAGACAACTAAGGATAAAATAAGAAGATGAACCTTGAGGAATGCTATTGATATTTTCTCTTCCATATTCACGGGCATCCCGCAGCTGTTCCGGAGGGAGCGCATTTGCACACTCCCTCCCTGACAGCTCTGGGCCCCACCTCTGGATGCCCCAATTAGGCAGGCCGTCGACCCAATGCGGGACAGGCCTGGGAATGGCGTCCCACCCTGTGTCACCCTTTTCGGACTAAGACACATGGGGACAGCTTCCCCATTCATACATAGGCAGGCAGGAACACTTTCCCACACATTCCTACCTGCCTAGGTGTGAATGGGGAAAGCGTCCCCACTTGTCCTAGCCTTTGGCTGTAGTGCGAAAAGGCCTCTGGTTCTTTAACATTTCCCCATGGCTCCTGCTACTCAGTACCTGCTGCTGAAGCCAGGGTCTTCGCTGAGCCCAATGACATAGCCTAGCCAGTCTACCTCCACCCTAAAATTTAAGGTAAAAATGGTTCCAATTCTGTTCTACCAATATCTGCCAAACTATGCTAATAAAATTTGCAGATTTGAGGGGGGGGAACAGCCCATGTTTTCACCTCATTGGCATTCATATATGTTCATTCTTATTCATCTTGGCCTGCTGCTGTTGAGGCCTGTTGGCAGTTTTGCAGCTTTCCCCTTATTACCACATTTGTGGTCTGGAACTGCACCAACTTCTGTACTTTTGTAGGTCAGCTATACCCTCTCCACTGTAAATGTAAGCGGAACCAGATATTAGGCTTGACACCGAAGTCGGATGCAGCGGCACAGTATGAGAATGCCAATGACTGGGAACTGGACAACAAGGGGGCTTGGCCGAGTTGGAAGTTTATAGGACTGATGGACAGCATAAATCAGCAGTACTGGGGATCTTGACAGAAGACGAAGAAAAGGAGTTGACTTTATACCCTACTTTTCTCACCCTTTCAGGGGACTCAAAGAGGCTGACAAACCTTGTGGGGCAAGTAGAGATCAGAAAGAGAGCTATGACTAGCCCAAGGTCACCCTGCTAGCTTTGTGGTGGAGTGCAGAATCAAACCTCAAGACTATGGGAGATGAGTTCAGCATTCCTAACCACAAGACCAAACTGGCTCATACATAATCTTTACATTACTTCCAAGAGAAGGCTGTGGGGGGGAGAGGCAGCACAGCCATTGATCAGGTGCTGATTTCCTAATTATTCTTCAGTATATATTAGTGTATTCTACACTCATGGCATAAAACCTGCTTGGCTTGGGTGTGAAAGTGCCCACAGTATAAGTCCTTGGAGCATTCAACTATAAAGAGGTTTAGTCATTTTCTGATAATTTCTGATGAATTCTTACAAGCTACCTATGTTCTGTTTTGCAGACCTGGACTCATCCAAAAGTCAAATCACCTCATTAGCTTCAGTAAGAATTAAAAGGCTCAAAAACAGATAAAATATCAGCCATTCAAAGTGACCCTGGAGGAGATCAAATCCCCATCAAAATTAGTCTTTAATAGGGATGTGCATGGATATTCATAACATTTTTTATTTGTACGAATTTGGACATTTGTATATGAACGAATGTTACGATATTCATACATTAACATTTGTACGCATATGAATGTTTCAGGTATTCATACGAATAGTTCAGACATTCATTAAACCGGGGAGGTGGGAAAGCAGTTGCAACAATCACATCTGCAATGGATCCAGAGTGCATTTGACATGGATCGAGAGGAGATTAAAAGTGAACTCAGGTCAGATTTGACACTTTCAGAGTGGGTTTGTTACAGAATACATATTGGATATGTATGTGTTTATGTTGGATATGTGTTCAATATGTATTAGTCTGTATTGGATATTGATACAAATTTCGTACGAATACATTCATATCGAATAGAATCCTACCTCATTCAAAGGGGATCTGTTTGTACGAATACGGATTTTCTAACGTACAATTTGTTACGAATTGAGTGCCAAAAAACTCATGCAAATCCCTACTCTTTAACATTGGTTTCAAAAAGGCTATATAGCACAGTATATACAAAGCTAGGACACTAAGTATAGGGACCGTGACTGGTGTTTGCATTGCAAGTATTGGCCTATCCCAATCTGCACCCACACCCACCTTCATGTTCTTGCAGCCAAGACCATGCAGACCAGGTTGTTGCTACAGTGGTCAGGAGATGTGGTGTGTTACTGCATAGCCACAGCTGTGCTGTCTCACACCCACACAGCCTTCATATGGAAGTAATCTGAAAGCTACGTGTGGGACTGTATTAGGAGCTACATACGTGCTACTAATATAGCTGTCGAGCCACTCTAGGACAGAAGCAGTTCATGAGGGTGTGTGTGTTCTGGGCTGGTGTGTCCCTGGTCTCCATCACCAAAGTGTGAAAAGGCCACTGGTTTCTGCATGACAGCCCTGGAATAGACCTGCTCCTGAGAGCCAGCCTCCATGGGCTCTGAAGTATTAAGGACAAAGGTTCCTAGCCTTGGAGCCACTGGGAGGCCCATTTTGACAGCACCCTTGGTGCAGTGGCTCCATGTTCAAGACTAGACTATGCTGCCCCTCTGGCAGATCTGGATATCAAGGCCTACCATTGATTCAGATCAAGGGCCCCTTGATCTGGATTACACTTCTTCTTATGCAAGGGAAGCATACCAGTGGTGACTGTATGGACTGATGAGGACCTGAAAGGTCACAAGGTATCCTAACACAAAATTCTACATACTAATTGTAAATATTTGTGAAGGTTAAGATTGGGTTGAGTTTTGAGTCTGGCTGGTCAGGCACATCTTGCCACCACTTACTCATATTTGTACTGCAAGCTGAATGTGCTCCAGTCTTTCTGCTCGGCTTGGTGTCCTGATGTTTCCCAGAAGCAGGCCAGGTCTTCCAAGTGCTCTGTGAAGCACTTAGGGTTCTCAGGCTCCTCCTTCAGCAGCTGAGCAACTAAATGCAAAGAAGAGTGGCAGGTTTAATGCTAACACCAGGAATGAAAAAAACTTTTTTTACCATCCCTAACCTGGGAGCATATAGTATGCTTCTGGTAAGCGCCCAGATGCAGTATTCACACTACTTCCTGATGCAAATGCTACATGCTGGTGGGGTGGTGGGGCCATGAGGCCATCACAATCATCACAGCAATGACCCAGCACTTGGCAGAAGTTGCCGCAGCCCTTCCTATGGCAACACGGACAGTCCAGGATGGGCCGTCTACACTGCAACAGCCCATAAGTAAAATGCTATCCTGAAAGAGCCCAAGATCTGAGCCAAAATTTCACTGCCCAGTATGGATGGGTCCTCAGCCTCTTATTTTTACAGTTGGATAAGTACATGAATAAATATATCCTTCCTGTCACTGTCTGTTCAAACCTGTCTTATAACTGCTGCCATGGCAGCAGAATGAGTGTTCTGTCTCACACCCCACTAACTACTGTTATTTCCACTTCAGCCCATACAGTTGTGCTAGAAGCTGTACTTAGTTGGGTACCCCAAGTCTATAGTGGAGATGCTGGAGCAGCTCACAGGCAGGTCTTATAGAAGGACTCCTTGAAAAGGACATGGCAAAGCCTTGTGAGTCTTTCATGAGTTTCTCTGATGCAGTGCAGAGCCTGTGTTAAAGGCTGTAGTACAAAGTGCAAAACAGACTTTGAATGCAACTATAGATCTAAAGTAATAATTATTTAATATTATTCCTACGTCAGCCTTGGCTCCTCCTCCTGCATGCCAAGGCATATTGTTGGGGAATCCTATTCTAAATCACCTTGTGATTTGGGAGAATGTGGAATCACCATTCATCTCTGATTTCTGAAGTGCTCCACTTCTGGGAACTGCACAGCAGGGCTGGCCATGGAAGGGATTCACAATGAACTTGCAGCAAAATTAAGACCCACTTAAGCCAATTGCACTATACGCCACCAGGATATGGAGACAAAGGCTCAGCTTCTGTGGGTGGGTTGGGGGGTGTTTCTGCAGCAACACCCCCAGTTTGATAAGCTTCTTGGATTCCCTGTCTTAGCTTGTTGCTTTCTTCATTCACCACTACAAGCTAAGAGTATAGTTGCATCATTCTCTGTCATTGTTTTCAAACACTGTGTGCAAATGTATTATAAGACTTGGACCAATTAGGACAGACAAAAATGATGTGCATGAATATTCGCCGCATTCAAAATCCGATCAAATTTGTTCAAATCCGATCAAATTTGTTCAAATTTGGACATTAGAATTCAAATTGAATGTTGGATACATTCCAAGACTCGCGTTCAAAGCTTCATTATATTCATGAACCTGGGGAGGCAGGAAAACAGCTATCCTGTCACATCAGAAGTGGATCTAGAGAGGTTTCAAAGTGGACTGAGAGCAGAATTGGTACATGCAGATGGATTCATGGATGCGTAGGGGATTTGCAAGTGCAACTGGCAGCAAGGATTCGAATCGGATTCTAATAGCATTCAAACAATGTTTGTATCAAATTCTAATCCTATCACATTCAAAGGGACTATTTGAATGAATGTGAATTTCTTTGTATTCAATTCAATTCAATTTGAATTGAATACACACAAAAAAAAAATTCTGCACATCCCTATTACATAATGCACAAACTTTGGAATTAACTCTCATGAGATGTGGACTGGTTCATGGAAGTCAGAACCTTCAATGCCTGTTCACCCTAGTGGCAGCAGTAGGTGATCTGCCCCCAAAAGCCAATGGTTTCCCTGTGCAGCTAGTTTGCCATTGTGAGGGCGGACTGCTGGACTAGATGGGCCAGTGAGGCAATTCTTACGTTCATAAGTCACGTTCTTACAATTGAATTCTAGTTGTGCAAAGAATTTCATATCTTGAGATGAGGGGAGCAGAAAGTCATTCCGCTTACTGAGGCAGCCCTGTTATGGCAGGCTCCTCTTTGACCTTTCAGATTAATTTCCCCAAACTCTTAAATTCATCTAATGCTGAAGATATTAATACTCAGAATAAAAATCAGAACCAAGTTGCTTTAGATAATTAATAAATAAATTTGAACACCCAATGGCATATATAAAATTTAGATATTATTGAAAAATGATCACCATCGTTCCTAGGTAAACAGCATGAGAAGCCACATGATCAGCCAGGGTGCATTTTATGACCCATTTCTCATCCTTACGTTACACACACACACGTCTTACAGCCTTCTCCATCTGACATGTGTTTCCCGAGATAAGAGCCCTCAGTACACCCTCAGTCTTTGCTTTCCGTTCCCGCCAGTGGAATAGAGTCTGGCCTGGGAAAAGAAGAACAGGAAAGAGAGGGGAAACCACTAAGCAGGGGAGATAGTTAATTTCCTCTCACTTTTTATTTGGCTATTAAATTAACCGGGGATCCTAGTGAACTAAAATCAAACCTGTAGATTTATTTATTTATTTGTATTTCTATCTTGCCTGAACCCAGAGGTCTCAGGATGGGTCATGATAAAGTCAAATACAAAACACCATTAAAAATGAACAGACTGAAACAACAAATAAGAGTGCCTGGAAGACACTGCCAAAGACATTTAAAAGAATGTCATGAAAATACATGGCATGCTTCAGAGGGGAAACTATTTCAAAGTCTTCGAGCTACCAACAAAAAGCTCCTTTCAACTGTCCACACTAGAGGTGTGCAAAATTTGATTTGCATTCGCTCAGCGTGGGGGTGGTCTGCCGTTGCGTGTGCCTGGGTATTGAGCAGCAGATCACTCCAGCAGGCCACATGACCAGACATTGAACCCAGGGGCCTGATGAGGTAAGTGGGTCACACAGAGCTGGGGGGTGGCGTGCACCCCTGAGTGGGGGTGGGCACCAGCTCAATCTGGGCAGAAGCAGCCAGCATAACAGCCTGGCCCGGTCTCACTCCACCCCCAAAAGTGATTACCAGCCTAGGTGCTGATACCGGCCTAATAGTGGTAGCCTGTGGTCCCCCTGGCAGCCTTTTCAGGCTGGTACAGGTGGGGGATGGATTGACCATTTGCACCTTGGCCGGTAAGGGACACGTTGGGAACGCGTCCTTTATCGGCCAAAGCAAATTGTCAAGCTGTCCTCTGGCTATACCAGCCTTAGAGCACTTCATCCCTCAGGTCATGGGTCACTATGGCTAAAACCGCCTCTGTCCAAAAAGGGAAGCAGCTGGCAAATGAAGCAGAGCTGGAAATAGGCACTCCTAACAAACACCTCCACCTGATTCTTCAGACCTCACCACAGAGTCTAAGAGCACCCCCAGATGTCATGTCTATCCCTTCTAGGACACTACAGCAGCCCCATCTTCATTGAAAACAGAACACTTCCCTGATGTGTTAGCTAAGCAATGCAATGCTGATAGAGTCCAAAAATTCTGTCATTGAGTCTCATCTTCAACAGTGCAGACATTACAACCCTGGAGTGTAATTAGTAACAGTAGTGATATTTTGAGTAGACCTAAGAAAATTGCTTTCAGATCACAATCCAGCTGAACTGACTATATACTCATATTTTAACTCTGTTTTCTGTCCTTAAATGGAAGTAATGACCCTTACAAGGTTTGATACAATTATTATTTTTTTTTAGTTCATCATGCAATGCAAGAACCTACAGAGAGCAGGAGGAAAGCTAATTGTAATGGCAAGTACAGCCCTAATTGGGGACATGTACGAATATTCATACAAATGCTTCGGAACATTTGTGAACCTGGGAGGTGGGAAAGCAGCTTCACCAGTCCCATCTACAATAGATCCAGAGTGCATTTGACATGGATGGAGAGCAGATCCAAAGTGGTTTGAGGGCAGATTTGATACTGTCAGAGTGGATATTTTATGGGATATGTATCGGACACATATTGGATACATATGCATTCGTATCTCAATCATATGAATTTGTATGAATACATTCATATCAAATAGAATCCTACCGCATTTGAAGGGGATCTATTCAAATATGAATTTTCTTACATTCGATTTGATATGAATCAAATGAAAAAAAAAAAAACATTCAGGCACATTCTTAGTCCTAATACTTCTTGTTTCTATACATCACTTGCATAACAAACCACCAAGAAGTTACCCTGTCCTAGCCCAATGTAAACAACAAGAGCTGCATAAAAAAATGTACCCTGCAAGTAAATTGTTTCAGTTTGGGTGGGTGGGGGTTTCATAAGGTACAATAAATGTGAAGACTGCAGGAATGATGTGCAAGGGGAAACAAGAAATTAAACTTTTTAAAAGCAGAAGACGTTTGGGCCAGAGATAAAAAAAATGAATACAAAATATGCAAGTAGACATCATATAGGTAGAATTGCCATTCATTATTGATATTCCACTACTAGGACGGGAAGAATTCGATTAGTCACTGGGAAGGACTTTATAACTCTAAGAGTCAGGCAGCAATGTTGCAAAATGTGCAGGAGATTTTTAAAAGTTTGTTGCGAAAAGAAAACGTGAGAGAAAGGGTAGGGGGATAACTGGGAGAGCAGATGGTTGGCTTCTTGCCCATGAATCCCTTTGTTGGACTGGAAGTAAATAGGAAATGCAGCACTGACAACATGACAGAGACCTCATTCTACCTCTCTGCATTGCTGCCTGCAAAAGCTGAGATCCCTGGGTCAAGTCAAACCAGAAGTCACACCAAGCATTGTGGTTATGACCCCAAATTCTGCATCTTTGTCTTCCCTATGCCAATTTGACTACTGAGGCAGCATTAGAATGGGAAATTCCATTCCAACATGAGAGTCACTGGAAGGCAGGCAGCCAAATCTGCTGTGTGGCCATATATCTACCCAGGTCCCATATATCTACCCAGCTGACCCAAAAAGGTCTGTGTGATGCCAGAGAGTCACTACAGTGCCATCCTGTCTCCTTCTCTTGCAATCTGCTGCTCGAGTTCAAATTCAATTTATCGGAAAGCCAAAAAGGCCCATAAACAAAATTTAATTGAAACAGTACAGAAAAGTAGAATGTTGAAATAGACACACATGCAAAAGCATATAGAGAAGAAGCGGCTTTTGCGAACTGTACAAAGCCTGTTGCAGGTGCCCCTTTGAACTCTACCAGTGAACTGAATTGAAGAGCTTTGATCCAAATGGAAGAAATATAAACAAGTAACAGATGTATGTGTTTACCTTTCCAGGTACTTTTGGATGAGTGGCAACCGCCCCTGGACTTTCCTTGAGTTGAATTTGGGCATACAATTCTAAGTTTGGGAAATGAAGATTTGTTTCATACACACAAATGTATGATTTCCTTGTTCATCACCTGATTGCTGTAAAGATTATAAAACAAGCCTGATAGAAAAGTCTTCTTATTTCCAGACCTGAGGCCTTTTCGCACTACACCCGGAACAGATGTAGTGCACGTGGCCTATGTAACTTCAGGACGCTTTCAGCATTCACACACAGGAATGCAGGAATGCATCTAAATGCGTTCCTGTGAGCCTGTGTGCAAATGGCTAAAGTGTCCTGAAGTTACTTAGCCGGGAAAGGCTGGCTAGGGGCGGGGATACGGCCCACAAGGTTGCCTGCCATTGGGTGTGAGCACCCAAGGGGCGGGCAGCGCTGTCAGGCCGCTTGCCCCATTTCATGCCAGCTGTATGGGGCTCGATCGAGCCCTGTGCAGCTGACATGAAGGTACCTGGGCACCCGGGCACCCATCTCGGGGCCCAGGGCAAGCTCCCTATGGGGCAGGACCCCTTCGGAGATCGGAGCGCATGGCGCCGGTCTCCTAAGGCTTCCCACCCCGATCGCGCCAATCTGCGCGGTGTAGGCGCCTGGATCTAGGCGCCTACGCCACACAGATCGCCCACCACCCACCACCCACCCATCGCACCCCCTCCCACTGCACCGGTCTAATAGGGGGCTGCAGCATGCCATGTGGTGCGTGCTCCCGGCATCCTGGGCTCATTACAAGCCCGGACACCGAAGAGGTAGGTGCTCCTTGCACGCGCGTCGCATCCCCAGACCCTAAGGGTGGGTGGAGAGGTCATCTGTGCGGCGTAGGCGCCTACATCCAGGTGCCTACACCCCGCAGATGAGTGTGATCGGGGTTGGGGGGAAGCCTTCTTAGACGGAACTCATGTGGGTTCTGTCTAAGAAGGGGTCCCTCAGCCTCTCAGCCCCAGCCAGCCCGAGATCGGCCTCCTCCCACCCCGGAAAGGGGTGAGAGGAAGCCGATCCTGGTGGCTCCCCAACTCTGCCAGGGGCTGGGAAGGACCCACATCCCCGCGCGTGAGGCCGTCAGCAACCTTGCCCAGTTGGTGATCGTGCAGGCGCTCCGGCCCTGGTAGATGGCAGAGGGGACCCATCGAATCGTGGGTCCCCTCTCCCATCTACCAGCGTCAGTGACCCTGGTAGATGGGAAAGGGGACTCACAAATTAGTGGGTCCCCTGTCCCGTCAACTGGCGTCAGCGCGCCTGTGTGATCGCCAGCTCCTGTCAGCTGTGGGGCCGATTTTTGGGCAATGCTGGCGGGGGGCGCGTGCCCACGGCTGTCAGGGAAGGAAGCGTGTGCGAACGCTTCCCTCCCCGAACGGCTGGGGACGCTTGGAACGCGCACGGACGGATGTAGAGCACTTTAAAGTGCTCTACATCTGGAACGCGCGGAAGACATCCTGAAACAGGCTGGGACGGGAACCTGGCCGCGGCAATGCAAATGCCGCGTTCTGAGCTGTCTTCCGCGCATTCCAAAACCCGGTGTGCAAAAAGGCCTCTGGATCTGGGAGGGCTCATGCTGCATTCCAAGACCTCATTAGATCCTTATAAAATGATATGAAAGCATTATTAAATTGACCCTAACAGTATATCTGTTAAATCACAAGTGCACAGCCATTCATACTTAATTATACTGATCTCTAAATGAAAGAGTAATACAGTATTTAAATAAGCAGCAATATATATTATGAATATAGAATCACAATGTAATTACATTGTCAGAAAAACAGATGGGGTTAATCTTAGAGCTGCATTAAGCTTTAATTTGCATATTTAAATTTTTCCCAAAGGAGGAAAGTCTGCATTTCATGTTCTTTTTCTTTTCCTCCTAATTTAGAAGCTTGAGTGGGATACTTGTTATTAATCTTACATTTTTAGCTGCTGGTGAAATGCTTCTACCATTTTTGACCATCTTTGCTGGTTTATGTTTCCACTGATCATTTTTAGAGGTTCCAATGTAACATTTCTTCAATTTTACCACATTTCATATTCTGTCAGTGCAATCTTTACCATTTTTGCTTTCGTGGTATCCATAATAATATATTTTTAATGAATTTTTCAAATACAAAATACTCATTTTGAGAGAAATATGAATGTTAAATTTAACACGAGTTCTTCAGATTTTTGTACCATCTTTGGATAAATAACTTCTTGGTTTGCATCTTTGCACAATGTATGCCAACTTGCATCTGCACCGCTGCAACAACACTAAGAATGTGCGCTGATTTTTTTTTCATTTGAATTTGAGTTGAATTGAATGTCAAAATGTTTGAATCAGTTCAAATCATTAACATCAAAATGCAACAAAAACTGATTCGAATCCAATACATTCGAAGCTATTCGTTCAAATGTTCGATATGAATTTGAAGATACAAACATCAAAAAACATCAATAACATTCGTATTTAAAGATACGAATGTCAACAACATTCATATGTGTTATGTGCATCTGTGTGCATTTTGTATGCATCCCATTTTATCCGGTACGCATCCCGTTTTCGTTTTGTATTATAAGCACAAATGTGTACAGATGTGTATGATAATTGTACAGATACATATGTAATACATATGTATCTCTACATTCAAATCATTCAAACAAATTTTTGGAACATTCAAAATTCATTTGAATGCTTAAATTTGAATGCAAAGACTCTATTCGAATTCAAATGTCCACATTCAATCTAATTTGATCGAATTTTGGATGCTTAGAACATTCAAACACATCCCTAAACAACACATTGTGCAGAGCTACACATTATGGTTTTCATAATAAGCATCATTTTGTGAAAGGCACTAAATGACCAGATCCTGCCCCTCCTTTTTTAAACTGCTGATACTGATCTTCAGTTTAATGCTTCCTTATCACAGGAAAGCAAACAGGATGACATGATAGGTACAAAGCAGGAAATATCTGAAGGCCTGCCACACCACAGCTAACTTCAGAGTCTCAGTTTTTCCAATGTGTTATGAAGGTACTACTGCATTAACCACAATCAACCAGCCTGAATGGAGGCATCACACCAGAGGAGGAAGGGCAGGATTAACCTATGGAGAAGTACCCACAACTTATATAGGAAAAAGGTTTCCTTATGTGCCTGCATTCCATATATTAACAAAGAACTATTGCTATTCCCTTTCCTTTCATACTTTTACTCATTTTTGCCACTTCGATATCCACAGTCTTTCCTTTGCTTTTTCTTCTACCAAACCTCTTCAGTCCTTTCCACACTTATTTAAAAAGGTTCAGTGCAAGGCCTAGACCCCTTGTGGGCTGCAGCACAATAGAAGAGGCCCCAATCCCAGCTAGGTAGCTTCCCCCGCATTGGATCGAGCATAGCCCTATCTAGGTGGTCCAAATGGCTGCCTTAGACTAAGATCTACATAGACTTTTTAAAAAGATCTACCAGCAATCCAGGGGCTGGTAGAATGGCGCACACCTCCTTGTTCTAGTTTAGCAGGGAGACCAATTGTGCCACCAAAATGGGTCCCCCTGGCACTCCAAACCTAGAAACCTTTGTTCCTGGCCATCAAAGCCCTCTCACAAGGCTACAAGGTTCACACAAACTTTGGTGCAGCATGAGGCCTCTTCTGAAACAAGCAGACAGCTTTGTTTGCGGACAGCTGAACAGCTCCAGTGGAAGTGGCTCCAATGGGAGCAGTCCAGACCCTAACGTGCAAGAAATGCCCTTTCTCAAAACTCCAAAAACTCCAGCAGAACAGCTTTGGTTAAATCCCAGCAGCATATTAAAAACACATTAGCTATTGCTTCTAGACTGAGTTGTTCCCATAAGCCATTCCCATTAGGGTTGTGCACAAATGTTTTTTGAAAAAAATCAATTTGTATTCTTTTGAATAGATCCCCTTTGAATGTAGTGGGATTATAATCTGATATGAATGTTCAGGCCTATACAAATGCATATGAATGCATACAAATCCCATATATTTCCCATATGAAGCTTCATACGAATGTATCAAAACATTCCATTCTAATTTGAATGTCAATCTTTGAATGTGCCAACATTCACTTCAAATATGAATGTCCAAATTTGGCCAAATTCGTATGAATATTTGTGCACATCCCTAATTCCCATCAATCTTAAGTTAGAAATCTTTGGCTATTTCTGCATGGTGCAAATTACCTTGCACTATTCTGGCCTGAATGAAATAACTTGGTCCGCCATAGTATACGTTGCTGGAGACCTGTGCCCAGTTCAGCCCAACTATGGAGACTGGGAACAAAAGTCCCCTGCTTCCATAATTGCCAGCTGTGACTGTTGATGTGGCACCAGAAGCTGAACACTTCTGATGCTGCTTCCAGGTATTCAGCAAAATGGCACTAAGCTTCTCAGTCATGGTATAGCAAACTACCTGCTTGTGTCCAATATCATCTGCACGTGGCATATCAGCCAAAGAATACTGTATGATCCACATTTGGAGTAGGCTGTAGCATAACCTACCCCCAACACCTCATCCAATACAGACACAGAATTCTGCTGGGAGGTGGACCTCCCAGCAGACTGGTCCACAGTATAAACAAGGCATTCCAGGGATTCCTCCACATTGGTCTACTAGCCTATTGCAGACATGCCCCGCACCCCCCCCAACCTAGCATTAACCACCTGCCAAGAGCCATTTTGAGTACAGCCATGTCAAATTATTTTAAGGAAATATTTCCTAGCACGTCAAGCTCCCACAGACATGACTAGCATTTCTGTTCTGGAAAAAGCAAATTATAATTTTAAATACATATATTGCATTAGAACCACAAGATTAATTTCCTTAATTGCATTCTACACTCCAGGTGTTGTGTTCACAATGATTGCTTCCTCCTTCCATGCTTTAGTGCCAAACAACAGAGTTTGTGTTAGGCCCAAATCAACTAATTTGGGCCATGATGGTGGGGACCAGGCTTGGCCCAGCTGGGAATGAGAATTTCAGGCCAGGGGACTTATTGCTTATTACTGCACACATCCGATGTCCAGGGCCATTTCTAGAGCCTGGTGAACTGGATCTGGGCTTGGTGCACTACTTGGATTTGGTGTAGTCCTCTGCATGGCTGATGACAGGACCAGCTCACAGTTAAGCATAAGAACATAAGAGGAGCCCTGCTGGATCAGAACACAGCCCTCCTGGTCCAGTATCCTGTCTTGCATAGTGGCCGACCAGTGGCTTCCAGGCATCTCAAGCAGAAGGAAAAGGCAAAACTCTTCACCTGCTCTTGAACTCCTGCAGATGGCCTTTAGAGGCATCCTGCCTGTCTCTCCACCTGGTAGTATTTGGGAAACCACTTAAAAGGGGTCTCCCATTAAAGCTTTCTCAGCTGCATTTTTTTTAATGACAGGGAGCACCCCGGGTTTTCTCCCAGGGACAACTTCACCGAGCAGATTCTGCATTCTTCAGCAGCAGCCTGATTCAAAAGACCCATGTAAAGCTGCTTGTGTGTCCAGAACAAGCATTCCTATATTCTTAATAGCACACCTGAAATGACAGAGTTCTGTGTTCATTTCCCCTATGGGCTTTATTCCCATAGTAGTGGTCCCTCTAACAGTAATTATTTTTCATAGGACCTTTTGCATCCAAATCAGCAGTTATGGGGGATCTGACAACTTTCTAAGACCTCTTGCAGCTGTGATAATTGCAGCTGTGATAATTGGCTTAGTAAGAATGGCTTTCAGCTTTCCAATACCTGCTCCAGCAGTTAAACACAAGTTTCTAAATACATAAATCAACTATGCTAAACAGTTCCTTTTACTTAAAAACACACACACACCAACAACAAGACATTGTAAGATGAAAGAGAAATAAATGACAGAGGACATGGGAAGAAGGTAAAGTACCCAAGATAAACAGGATTAGATTAGATTAAGCTTGTACAGGCGATCTATTATCATATTATTACTATGGTGAAATGCAAGGTTCTAGAAGACACTTATCTATTAGAGGATGAATAAGCACAGTGTGTGCAAAGCAAGGTGTAATTTCTTAGCACAGTGGAATAGGTTTTCTTTTACTCTTTTGCAAACAGTCCCCCCAGTCCTTTCCCCAACAGTTTTAGCTATTTTTTTCTTCAGTTCAGTTTCCTTGAATCCGACTGGCCAGCCCTCCCCACAGCATGATACCTTTACTGTAGAAGGTAGCGCCACGTTCCCTTGTTCTCTCCTGAGATGAGCCAGAGAACCACAGGACCAGGGCCAAAAAGGTAGCTGTAGAACTTTTCTCCATGCTTGCAGTGAGTGAGGACGGGTCTCCCTGCTAGAGACGTCTTTCCACCTGCTCTGCAATTCTGCTGCATCTGGTTGTAATGCTGCTTGCCCTTGTTTTGCTCCCCGGCTGGAAACTAAAGATAAGGGACAGGCTTTGGGTGCCAGAGGTGGCAGCAGCAACATCAACAAACAGCCACAACAGCTGCAGAAAGCCTTCAAAGCAGAAGTTGAGACTAAGGCAGAAGAAAGCTCCTCTTTCATCCCTCCCTGGCAATTCCTTTGTAGGGTGAAGGATCGCAGTCCTGCTGTCCGCCGTGAAAGCATCCTTATGTCGCACTGCGTAGGTGTCAATGAAGACTGAATGAACTCCTGTGACAGGTGAAATCCAAGTGGAAAATCTTCTGGGCTCTTGGTCCACAACGCACAGTATAAACTACAGTGAGGCTTGTCTTTCCGTTTTCAGTGCTCATTCTGAATCCCAGAATACTTGGCATGATATAATGCCCCAGGTGACATAAACGCATTATGAAAGGCACACTGCAGGTCTTCTAGAAAAATAAAGTTCCAGTTTCCAGGTAGGCAGCTGCTCTTAGAAATTAGAGACTGCTTTTTTTTCGTCAGAACATGATATGTGTATATTTTATATGTTGGTAGCCGCCCAGAGACCCTAGGGTATGGGGCGGGATATAAATATAAATATAAATAAATAAATAAAGTGGAGGGTAGGGGATTTTACATTTTTAATTACCTTTTACTTCTCTCATTTTTTGTTGCTTTGAAGGGTTTCCTGCAGGAATGCACATCATGGCTGGCTGGAATAATATTAAAGGAGAAAAAAACAGTAGTAAGGAAGCTCATAGTGTTGTTAGGCACCATCAAGTTGTGTGTTTGACTCTTCAGGACTGATTTAACAAGTGCTCACCATTTCCACGTGTCTCTAGTAATATCTCATAGCGCTCCAAGGGTATTCCAGTTGTCTCAATTGTGTGCATACATCCACTGTGTGCTGTTATGTGTGATGCTTCTCTCTACCCTGCCAAGCATAATGCTTTTTTTTTCTATCCCTTAATTTGCTGGCATTTCCTGTGTGGAGTATGATATTTTCTGTTTGGTGATGGATGCTGCAAAAATGTATTCAAGGTTTTACCTGCATGAGAAGTGCACTAATTTGAACATACCATGGCATCACCTTCTTTGGCGTATGTATGTGCATTGATTTTTTGTAGTCTCTTGGCTACAAAGTCTTGTTCCACATTTGTTAATGAAGAACTGTTAGAACTTTGACTACCTCCTTTCTCATGGTTTTACATAGTTCAATGGGTATTTTATCTGCAGGCTGCTCTATCCATCGTATCTCACTTCTGTTGGAGTTGACTTTTTTAGAGAATTCCTTCTGAAGTTATCATTCCACTGGAACCACATCCCATTGTTACTGTCAAAAATTATGAGTAATAGATCCTCTGAATATTGGCATGGCTGCAACCAAGTAAGCACATTTATTCAATTATGATTTTTTTAAAAAAAAATCTCCTCCCTCTTTTAGTTCTGGTCAGTAATAGAGGACAACAAAGAAGAAGAGTTGGCTTTTATACCCCACTTTTCTCATCCTTAAGGGGATTCAAAGCAACTCACAAACCTTCTGTTCTTCTCCTCACCTTCTTTTTGTCTTTCAGCCATGTTACAATATTGTTTATTAAGATTTTTGTTAGCAGTGGTGATATTGTCTAATACGTTGAAAATCAATAAAATAAAGTTACAAAAAGAAGAATCAAGGGTGACCCAGGAAATTACAGCGTAACATCAATTCTAGGTAAGGTGACACAAACTATAATTAAATATAAAATCAGTGCACACACAGAGGAACAAGCATTGTGGAAGGAAAATCAGTATGGCTTCCACAATGATGGATTGTACCTTACTGAATTATTTGCGAGTATCAGCAAGTAAATGGATAAAAGTGTTCCAGTTGACATTGTCTATCTGGACTTTCAGAAGGCTTTTGAAAAAAAAATCACTCATCAAAGGCCCTTGAGTAAGCTCATCACTTTAGTATCTTTGACAGAAAAACTGCGCAGAGGTGTTCATGAAGTCATCCAGGAGTCGTCTACAACTTAGTGGTACTGAACAACAATGACAAGCTTTCACAATGGCCCAAGAAAGGGACCTTGAAGTTCTGGTGGATAGGAAAGTGAAAGTGTTGATCTAGCGCACAGTGGTTGCAAAAAAAGTTTAAAAATTCAATGCTACGCATAATTAAGAAGGGAATCGAAAATAAATCTGAATACATCATTGTGGCTCTTTATAAATCTATGGCCATGTCTTCACGGCAACCTTATTTCAAATTCAAAATGTTTTCAATCCTCGGAGTCCGCATGGCAGTTTGGCTTAACACGATTTCCCCATGTTAAACCACCCCAAAGCGTGATGAATCTCAATCCTGATTTCAACAGGTCTCGCTTGAAACGTTTTACATTTTTTACTGTGGGAACCCTTCCGTGTTAAGGGATAAGTTTCCCTCCCTCAATAGCTTGCTTCCAAAGCAAGCTGTAAAAGAAGCAGCAGCCTGAATAGCAATCAAGCAATCCACTGTAGCAAACAAGCAGTTCACACCTGATAAGCATCTTGCCATTGAAAGTGCTGACCTTCTAAAAAGGGAAAAGAAACAAAAGCAGCTGCCCTTTGGAGAGATGTGTGAATGTTTAGCTGTGACAGCGACGGACGAAAGGGGCTTGACTTGCCGCCGCTGCTGCATGCCCTGAGCAATGGGGAGAGGACGGGAAAGAATCGCTGGCTGCCTGCTGCCGTTTTTCCTCCATCCAGGCAAGCAGCAGCCACCCAGCCACCCAGCTAGGCTCCGTGAAGGGGTCTGTTATGGGTGGCGCGTTCACGCCAGGAGGAAGAGGACAGGGCAGCCCTGAAAAGCGGCTTTTAAAAGAAGCCACTGGAGTCCCCCTTTGAGTCACGTACGTTCTCAGAATCCGGATTGAACGCGATTAAGCTGAAAGTAATGGGATCAGGCAAATTCGTGTTTGCATCAGGTTCTATTATTTCGGTTTAGGGAAAGCGAAATAAGCTTGCTGTAAGGATTTGCCCTATGTTGAGGACACATTTGAAATACTGTCTACGGTTCTGATCACCACTCCTTAAAAACAAAATTGTGGAAATGGAGAAAGTGCAGAAAAGGGTAACTGTGATGATCAAGTGATTAGAACATGTTTCCTATGAGATCTGGCTGTATCAACCTAGGCCTATTTAGGCTTGAAAGATGGCTTGTAAGAGGGGACCTGATTAAAGTTTATAAAATCATGCATGGTATGGAAAAGGTGGATCAAGAAAAAATATTTTCTCTATCACACAACACTAGAACCAGTGATCACGCTGTGGAGCTATTGGGAAGAAAAGGTGGGACTAATAAGGAGAAGGGAGTTTTTTCACCTAATGGGCCATTTGTCTATAGAATTTATTACTTAAGGAGAAGATGGGTGCCTTGGAGAAAGGGTAAGCCAAATTAATGGAGATTAGGTGTATCAGTGGCTTCTAGAGTGGATACCTATATACTGTGCCCACATTAGCATGCCTCTAAAGGTGAGCTGTATAGACTCAAAAGCAGGTGACAGCTTCACCTTTTTTTGCTTGAGAATGGCCAGAAGAAAGTGTTGGGTTACCATGCAGGACAGGATGCTGGACTGGAAGAGCTGTGACCTGATCTAGCAGGGCTTGTCTTATATTCCTATTCAGACTGCATGAAGTGTCTTTCTGATCAGTGGGAACACGTTTTGTAAGGGAAATTACATAATTAGCTACTAGAGTTGTGCAAAATTCGATTCGCGTTAAAAAATTAATAGTTCACGGATCTTTGCATCAAAACTAACACATGGCGGTTGGCATATCTAAAAATTCAGCCGGTTCAAACCAGTCTCTGCTTGCAACCATGAACATTTGTGCTCCATTGTGATTTTGCCCATAATGGGGGGAAAGTGGTATTTTTATTTCTGAAACACTGAAAATTGAATGTGTAATAACCATTTCTTTAATTATATGGTTCAACAGTGAAATGAACAAATGGGTGTTCACATCAACATTGAAACAAGCTCATGAATGTTGTTCTTGCACATCACTATTTCTTAAATCTCCACCTCATCCAAACTATTACCTGGAGAGTTTTTGTCCTCTTACTGTGGAGAGGAATTGGCTTCAGTGCTACCAGTTTCCCTGCAGCTGTTTTGCCTGACCAGTCAAGTGACAGACCATCCCTTCTTCTCTGCCATATTCCTGCTCTCCAACATCCTGTATTCACGCTAAACAAAAGGAAAGTAGCTGCTTGAAATGGTGCAAGTTCAGAGGAAACCACACTGTTTAATCAGAAGGATTTCAACAAGGGCTGTGTCTGGACATACAGTATCCTAAAACTGTAAATTCCATTTGCAGTCCAGATTGTTCTGTCACTCGGGAGCTTTCTATTGAAGCTGCACATTTTCCTTAATGTGGGAGAAAGTGCTCTCGTTGCGCAGTATAGGCTTAGAGCAAAGTATTCTGTAAATGCAGGCAGACGCATGGAAAGCACAAACAGGAAGTGCAGTGGGAAAATCGATTGGGTCTATGAAGCCTCATGTCACAGAAGAGTGCATGGTGCCTGAAATCCTCTTCCTCCAATGATTGTGAGGATGAACGATTTTCCCTTCTCACTAAGGATACATTTGTGTATCTTAAGCTTTAAATTTGAAGTGTGCCATCTGGAGGCAGCCAAGATTCCTATAAGATGAACTGAACCACCTTTTATGCATATCATATCATATTTATTTATTTAACACCAAATGTTAATGATGTAAATATGGAACAAGAAGTTTCAAACACATTATGTGAATTCTGTGCCTCTAAATGATAACATACTTACCAGCTTGCTTGGTAAAACCATTGCATCTCCAATGGAATTGAAATCACCCCCTCAAGTCCAGCATGGGCAGGTGTGGATCAGCTCTGGTTTTTGGTGGGAGCCAAGGCCAAGGGGGTGAGGCATTGATTTGGAGGGGCACCTTGGTTTGCATCAAACTGGGATGTGGTCTGCAGTGGTTGTATACTTGGTTCAATGAAAGCTAAGGTGCCTTTTCCAGTCATCACTTCCACAAACCAGCATTAATTTATACTTACTGCCCTTGAGGAGGGTATTTCATTATAGCTAATGTCTTTATTTCTCAGACGTGATGGTGAGAATGCTTTCAACTTCAGCTTTCTGTCCTCAGCTCTTCAGTTTTCAACTAGTGTCTGTTGAGGGTCTCTCACCATGAGTAGTAATTTCAGAAAGTAGGGAAGGGTCAGGGTTCAGTCTGCTTCCAGATCTTAAGTAGGTACTACAAGTGTGAGTTATCATTTTCAGGCAGTTCATAGTGGGGGACAGGAACCCCGTGTTTCTTTTCAGGGTGCAAATACTTTAGGATTAGCATTGACTATACCTTGTGCATTTCAGAGGGAACCCATAGTAGGCTTTGAAACAAGCAAGCTTTGTGTCAGGGCTAGATTGAGAAGGTGTGGCATTAGAGGAGAAAAGCAGGCACAAATAAACAGAAAGTGTTCAGAGATGATAAGACCTCAGAAGGACACTTTCTTCTGCAAGCGACTTGTTTATTCCAGTCACTTGTACTTTCAAAAACATCAGTGTGAAGTCATTTAAGTTATAGTTTCTTATCTGATCTCTCTCTCTCTCTCTTTTTTTTCTTCCCAGTTTGGCAGTTTGCTGCTGCTGAACTTGCTAACCTGACCACTTTTTTTAAAAAAAGTTCTTTACGTTGCATTTGGCATTTTGCAGACTTAGCAACGTAAATGCTCTGCCAGTTTACGTCACATTAGTGTGTTATAGTGCTTGGACAGAGTCTTGGAAGGTCAGGGTTCATACCCTTTCAGCCCAACTTACATATCGCCTTCATCTAGTCCACCCTCTGGACCACCCAATGTCTTTATCTGCTCCTAGTCATGCTCTCTTGCACCATTTTTAGGCCATGAACACAACACACTGTGCGAGGCTCTTCTTCCTGTTGCCAAAACAACAATACTAAATTCCACATGGCTTGGGCCAGATCAGCTGCTCCAAATGGAAGTGCGCTTGTTGAACACTGCAGAAGCCACACAAAGTTTATTTGCCCATTGTGCAACCTCTCTGCACTGTTTCTCCCCCCCAAAATGTGTGTGCACCCAGGTGGACTTTCAGGGGTGTGGTACCCACAAGTGAGGGGCTGCTTGAGACTGTGGTAAACAAGATGTGGTCATAGCTTTGGTTGTGTGGCCAGGGGCCAATGTGCACCTTGGCGTGTAAATGATAATTAGGCAACATCTGGGGAAGTGCATCTGCACTTGCAGGAGGCAATGTTAGAAATGCCTCCTGCCTGCCCAGAAGTTCCCTAATTATCAACTAGCTGTGCAGCATGAAATTGTGCTCCACAAGCTTCCTAACCTTCCCCAAAAGCTTACCTGTTGCATCCAGCTGGTGATCATTCAACAGCACTCATGCACATGCAGTTGTGGAGGACACTGCACGCAAAATGGCGGCACCCTGGACTGGCCCGGCAATTGAACAGAGATATGCATTTGATTGGGGGCAGGAGTTAATGTTGTGTAGTGCTCCCAAGGGTGAACACTAGTCAACGTTAGTTCATCACATACCTTTTCCATCCAGCGGACAGGAATGGAAGTGCGAAATTACCCCAGGCCCACAGGCCAATTACCTCCTGCTTAGATACAACAATGTGTTGGTTGAACTGTAACAGCAGTGCAATGGTGGGTGATTTGAACCCTTTTGTTCCTAGTCATCAAGGCTGGGGGGGGGGGGCTGCTATTCAGCAGTGTCCCACCATGTACAACAGAAAAGACTCCCGAAGACCCATGGCTTAGAACTTTCTCTAATAGCCAGGGGAGGATTTGCAGTGTGTTTGTGTAGCCCCTGGTGGCTCTGGATCATGCAGGCCTTGCCATCATCATGCTTCCATGATCTCAGTTAAAGCCTTTAGTCCAAGTTTATCCAGTCTACCACAGATCCACATTATGGGTCTCTTATTCCAAATCTGGCTCCAGATGAGGAGGTCGAAGATCTGGACCAGAAGCCTTTTGGTCCAGATCTAAAGGTAAGTACAGAAGTGGCTAGAAGCAGCTTAGAGCTGCTAGTGCCTTAATACATGGTAAAGACCAGGAAATGCACATCCAAATTATCTGACTTTTAATATGGATTGAAGTTGGGAACACTAGTATCTGCATCTTGTCACCCCTAAACTGCTGTTGAGCTGCTTTGCTTTGAAATTGTGTGCGGATTCAGCATCATTATTTTCTATCTGTTCAGCACCAGCAAATAATCGATTACAACTAATTGCAAA
Source organism: Aspidoscelis marmoratus (assembly GCA_014337955.1). Classification (NCBI taxonomy): domain Eukaryota; kingdom Metazoa; phylum Chordata; class Lepidosauria; order Squamata; family Teiidae; genus Aspidoscelis; species Aspidoscelis marmoratus. Next base: position 4,492,638 of record MTQE01002560.1, on the reverse strand, counting down.
GCAGTTTGTCTATTAAAACTTTTTAAAAGCAACATTCCTGTAACAAAGGTACCATAAGACACATCTTTAATGTTTAATAATCTTTACAACAAATGCAACCAATGATTGAGAATTAATCTACACTGAAGTTGAAATTGTAGAAGAAGCTCTGATGAGAAAACAGATCAGAGTAAAATCAATTAACAGCTAGCAGATAAAATACGGACACGTGGAATGCTGACAGTACCTCCTAGAAAAGCAACAAGCCATCTTCCTTTTTGTTACTCTTCTTGTTCCTGATTAACCTTGCAAGATTTTCTGCAAGGACAAAATTAAAACCTGGATCCCAAAGGTAACATAGCACAACAATCATGCTATTGGACAACCCTTGAGTGCAAAACTCTGGGCCTTTTCACACTTCAGCGAAAGGGGAGCTCCAGGAAAGCTCCTGTTCAGAGCATCTGCACCATGCAAAAGTGGCCCCAAGCATACAGGACCATCCCCCATCCCATATAGGAGTAGAACACTAAAAACTGCTTCACAGCTATATTAGCAGCGTCTAAAATGCTGCCAGCATGCTAAGGTATACTGTACACCCTTTGCACTGCTTCCTCTGGCATGCACTCTTTGCGCTGTGTGGGAACAGGGCAGTGTCACCTTGTCTTCTGCTTGAGAATGCCCAAAAGCAATTGGTAGGCCACTGTGTGAAATGAGATGTTGGACTAGATGGGCTGCGGCTTATCCAGGTGGACTCCTCTTGGATTCGAGAGCAGGAGAAGGTTTGCCTTTGTTTCTGCTTGAGATGCCCATGGGCAACTGGTGGGCCACTGTGCAATAAGATGCTGGACTACATGGGCTGTGGCCTGATCCAGCAGGGCTCTTCTTATGTTCTTATAGACAAATTCAGGGAGGACATGTATCAATGAGTACTAGAATGGATGCCTAGATACCACCTCCAGGTTGGAGGGGCAGCTAAGGTTCAAGAGAAGGTGAAGGTTTTGCCTTCTGCTTGAGAATGCCTAGAAGTAATTGGTGGGTCACTGTGTGGTACAGGATGCTGGAATAGATGGGCTGTGGCCCAATCCAGCAGGGCTCCTCTTATATTCTTAATGACTAACACTGAGCCTCTGGCCCTTGCCTACAATCTTAAATTCTGAAGAAAGAATATGCACTGGATTCTTTGTAGCTCAAAACTTGGCTCACTTACTTGAAATACCTGGACCCTGGTATTCAAGAGTTCCTCTGGTTGCAGACTGCTGTCTGTCTAGGATGCATAAGCTGTCTTCTGGGATATCCATCTTTTAAGTACTTTTCTTCTTGTGCTATGATTATAGGATTACTGAGGGAAGAGCGAGGAGGCCTGAACTGAGGAATCACACAAATGGCCACTTTATAAACATCACCATTCCCCTATAGGGTTCTCAGTTTTCCTCTCTGTTTGTATTTATGTGCCATTGTGCAGATAGAGTGTTAGAAAAGTTATGTCTCACCTGAACAGCTCAAATCGTGTTGCTGTGGGGTCAAGTTCTGGGATTGCTCCAGGCTTCCAGAACTTGAAAGCCTGAAGGGTGAGGGGCAACACAAGGATTGGCAGGGTATGGTGTCCTAGGGAAGGTCAAGGAGGTGACTGCTGAATAGGAGGTTGCTGCAGTCTTTGCAAGGAAAAGGACATAACACTGTGAGGGGACTCCAAAGTGAGTGGATGAGAAAGTGGTGGGATGAGAGAAGGTCCGTGTGAAGAACCATCTGCCTGCTGAGTTTCCAGGAGCCAGGTGGAAGGAGCTGATGGTGACAGAAGATATGAGATTGGTCTTCGCTGTGGTGGCGTGCCGAGAGGTGGTGGCAAGTGTGCACCACTAGAAGATGGCAAAGAGACAGTGTTGGCTCGGGTGACACCGTCTTTCTGTGGGGGGCTGCCACAGAGGCTTCCTTTGCCACCAGGATGTATGGCACCAATGGTTGGGATACTGCGGACTGCTTCTTTGTGGCACAGAAGGAAATCATGAGGGCTAGTGGGATTCATGGCATAGAAGACATTGGCACCATCAGGGATCAGGAGCTCTTAAGGGGAGACAGAAAGAGAGAAAGATATCATGAGGTTGTGAGGGATGATTGCAATCACCTCAGTTTTTTCCTCCTCCCACCCAACTCTCCCCCTTATCCAGACATTTTTTTCTTCACCTTGTCCATTTCTCAAAAGCTGGAGAAGCTGGTAGCCGTGTGGCGAGTCCTCTTCCATGTTGTGCTTCTGGAGTGCACGCTGTACCACGGCTGCAGCTTTGTCCTGGCTGGTGATCTGTGGGGGGAAAAACCATTCAGTTACAAGGGGAAAACTCACACTTCCACTAAATGAAATAATGCTGGAGAGAAACTGCATGCCTGGTGTCAGCAAAATCAAAGAAAGCCTCCCTCAAACGAAAAAAAAAATGACAACATATCCAGATCTGGAAAACCAGCAAAAGTGTGTGAAATAAGACACTGGGCTGAAAGTCTTTTAAGTGAATTCTTAACTAATTGGGCCCTTTCTGTACTTACATCATTTAATCTGTATTAGCTAGATCCTGATCATCCACAGACAGAGGCCTCTGCATTTAGCAGGCTTTAGAACAGCAAATGTGTGCTAAAGAGTGCTAGCACAGATATAAGCCACATTTATATGATCTGGATCTACTGAGCAGATGATGGCCGTGTCTTCACGGCAACCTTATCTCGGATTCAAAACGTTTTCAGTCCTTGGAGTCCACATGGCAGTTTGGCTTAACATGCTTTTCCCGTGTTAAGCCATCCCAAAGCGTGGTGAATCTCAATCCTGATTTCAACAGGTCTCACTACGGATCGTGTGCTTGAAACGCTTTACATTTTTTACTGTGTGGACAGTACCGTTTTAAGAGATGAGAATCCATGTTTGGGTTTCCCTCTCCCAATAGCTTGCTTCCAAAGACAGTGATTTCAGTGTAAAAATCCACTTAACAGGGATCGCTACACTGTAGCGATGGAACCACTTCACACCTTGATGGTTGGAATAACAATGTTGCAATTTTGTGCAATTCTAGCTCTTTGGAGTTCTGACTTTAGAAAGGGAAAGGGATGAAAGCAGCTGAATGTGAATGTTTAAAGCAAAGGGGCTTTAGTTGCCGCTGCTACTGTGTGCCCTGAGCAATGGGGAGAGGAGGGGAAAGAATCGCTGCCTGCCTGCCTGCTGCCATTTTTCCTCCATCCATGGAAGCGGCAGCCACCCAGCCACCCAGTTAGGCTCGGTGAAGGGGTCCCCTATGGGTGGCGCGTCCATGCCAGGAGGAAGAGGGCAGGGCAGCCCTGAAAAGCGGCTTTTAAAAAGTAGCCACTTGAGTCCCCCCTTGAGTCACGTACACCACGTACGATCCTCAGAATCCAGATCGAACGCGATTAAGTTAAAAGTAATGGGAACAGGCAAATTTGCGTTTGCATCCGGTTCTATTATTTCGGTTTAGGGAAAGCGAAATAAGCTTGCTGTGGGGATTTGCTGGATGTGTTGTTGGCAGCTCCTTGAACTGGATTAACAAGTAAGTGCAGAAAGGGCTCAATCTCCCAAAATAATACATCAAGTCTGATTCTGTCCAAAATTTGGAGTTGTCACAGTATGTCCTCCCTCAGTCAAAAATCCTGTACACCTTATACTACCAAATATAAGATTTTGAGTAAAGAGGTAATTATAGCAAGAGGAAAGACAGCTAAAAATTAAAGAATGGGTTTGAAACTATGAATATTAATCCTTGCTCTTAGTTCAGTGTTGCAGAGCGAACATGACACTCATGAAACTCACATTATGTTCTACATGGGCCTTGCGTAGGGTCAAACTAGATGTGCTATCATTCACAGTTTTAGCCTCTGTGTGGAAGCGTAGGTGTGTGTGTGTGATGTATCAAATACTCTCCTATAATCTGTTTTGTTTACTGGGGGAGAAAGCATTTCTTACAAGCAACAGGCCTGTTCACACTTGGCTTTATTCTGGAATATATCCTGGAATAGGGGCCCACTGTCCACATGCTAGTGCAGGCTACAGCAGGCTCTAAGTTAGGCCTGTCAGAATCTGCATTTGGACAACAGACCCCTATCTTGAGATACATTCCAGAATATGGCCAAGTGCCATATTGTTGCCATGCAGCCAGGAACACATTTTAATTTGGTCTTCACTGAAGAAGCCTGAAAATCAATTGCACTGAGACCTTTTCCTTCCCATTGCCTCTGGGAATTGCTCAAGATTAAGCTGACAAATCTCTGTAGCATGAAAATTGCCCATTTGCAATTATCATATTTGCTTCCTCGTAATATATCTCCCCATTTCTGGAGGCTTTGATCCAGAATCACAAGAAGGGCTACTAGAAGTATTTATGACTCTCAGGATATTTCTTTTTTTCTTTTCCCCTTCTAGTCTAAACTTTCTGGCTTTGTCAGTTCATATTAAACCCTTGCACCTAGAAGAAGAGTCAGTTTTTATACCATGTTTTTCTCACCTTTAAGGGGACTCAAAGCGTCTGACAAACCTTCTGTTCTTCACCCACAACAGTCATCTTGTGAGGTAAGTGGGGCTGTGGGAGCTCAGAAAGACAGCAGTGACCAGTTGGGTTCATCTAGGAGTGGACTCATACCAGGGAAGTACCATATAAGCGTCATGACCTGGGTCATGACCTACAATGTATTTACACAAGCTCAAAAAGCCCTTTGGGGGCACCTCTGGACAGAGTTGTCTGCATCTCACTGCCCTGTACTCAACCCTTTTCTTTTGGATGGGAAAAAGATGTCCCCAAAAGGAGGGGACTTTCTGCACCAAAGCACATCATCAGAAGGAGACAATTTCACATAATTGCGTGATCAGAAGAGTGCATTTTCCACATTTCTTTGCCCCTTCCTGGGTGGTGACTGCCACTTAGAAGATGAGGTGGATCCTGCCAGGATGGCCCTGGATATTCCACCTCCGCCCCTTCACCCACTGACTCAACTTTCGAGGAATGAGAATTCAGCATAGATTGTACTGGCCCTTTCCTAACGGTGCAGGCTAAAGCCATGCTATGGAGGGCCAGACAGGGCTGGTACAGGGAGCCCATCCCAAGGTAGAATAGGTTGCTGCTGGTGGGCCACCATAGGATTGTCTACATAGTGGGCAACGCTGGACTAGCTTTGAAGGTCGGGAACAAAAGTTCCCAGCCTTTGAAGTTGCCAGCGGGGGCTTTTGTTGTGGCCATATGTGCAGAAACATTATACTACAAGGGCCTCTTCTGAGTGCCGGCCTGAACAGTGGACTACTTTGAAAAGATTTACCAGCAGAAGAGAATGCTATTTTGGTGCCATGTTCCACTCCACAAACTGGTCTAATGAAGTCAAGCTGGCCTACTGGGAATGAAGTTTCCCATTAAACCAGTCCACTATGAGTACCAAGTATGCTATGGGATACACTGGGTCAGTCTACAGTACCGTGTGGAAAGAGCCTTTCTTTCAGATGCAGAGAGGTGTAAAGCTGCTAAGGAAAATCATTTCCCCTTCCCTCCCCAAGTGAACTCCATGTAATCATTCACACAGGATCTGTACCAGAGAGCTCTCACACTTTACTGCTTGATTTCCATCCTCTGCTCCTTGCCAGCTTACCACAATGCTACGATAGAGGTTGCCATTTCCACGCATGCTGTCCATGCTGACACGGATGATACGTGATTCTATTCCTCTTTGTTTGGAGACAGGAGATGGCGGAGGCAATTCAAGTGAAGGGCAGGTACTCAGCTGAGATACAGGTAGATTCTGTTCAGAGAAGAGGAATGAAAGGAGATGCATAGAGTACATATTTTTTAATCCCAGATAAACAATTTCAACTTCCCTTCAATCCATCCCTCCAAGCTTTTGTGGCTTCTTCACTTACCTCAAGAAGGAACAGCAGCCTGTTGCCAGAGCTTTTGTGCATAAAGGACAATGAACTGGGAAGAAAGCCAATGTGCTGCTCAAATTGGGGGCCTTCTGAGCACGACAACGTGCGTCCAATGATGTGCTGGTGGTTGAAACAGACCCTCCTCATCAAGTAGGGAATATTTATCATGGGGATCCCTTCACAGTCAACACAGACCATGTCCCTGTCGTATCTGCTTAGACAACCCTTATTTAATCTCAGAAATTGGATTGTAATAAGTTGTTTTATCCAGGGTTTGGTATTATCTGCATCACCTTTTTTATCACATACCTCGGAATCTTAAATTGCTGAAATGGGGCATGGGGAGTCTTGTCCTAACCAATATTGTAGAAGAAATTAGAATCCCAGGCTCTTTAAAAAATAAATATTACTAGTATCTTTATTAACTCTTGATAGGATTATGTAGTGGATAATTATCATGTTGTCACTTTAGTGTGATTTGTTGGCAAGAAATTAACTTAGCCCACCTCATGGATGCCATCTTCTCATGCTTCCAGCAGAAATCACCTTATGACTATCCCCAAGAATCTGTCCACTGTCATCTCCTTTGTCCAACATCTGAAGTGCCTCTCTAGTTTTTGTTGTTCCACATCCAGGCAGCAACTGGACACCTGGACCACCTCCCCTGACTCAGAAGGAACATTTTAAAGCCCTGTGTTACCTTTAGGCCAAAAAAGTGGGAGAGAAATTGAATTATTAAAAAAAATGAACTACCTTGCCAATGGAAGATCCTTGGCTTGAGGAAGAAGAGGTGCTGGATCTATCCTCAGAGATAAGGCCGACGTGGGACTCCAGTGGTGAGATGTGAGGCCTTTCAGGCCCTGGAGGTATGGCTGATGTGTCTGAACCTAGAAGAAGTCTGCAAAGTAGGGTGAGTTGTTACTAATCTGAACAAGTAACTGTGCCCCAATAAATCAGGAAAGATGTGTAGAGATTAGAATGCCAGACAAAGACCAAGCAGATCAGTATTCAAGTTCCTGAATGGCCATAATGCCCAGCTAGTGTTATATGCCCTTTCATGGAGTGCCACAGAGGGGGGTCAGGTTACCAAAAGAGGAATGGGAGATATCAGTCAGGGTGCCCTTTCCCCCTTTCAAGGCACCAAAGACCTGACTTACGAGCTGAAGCGCTTGGTCAGGGTACGATGCAACTTTGGTGAGTTGGGACAGGAATCAGCTGGAGCCTCAATCATTCGAGAAATCCTGTAGCTGGAAGAGAGTGGAGGCACACACTGGAGTCATGCCTGGTCCACCAGCATACTGGAGTGCACAATTTCTATCTTTTTCAACATACACACAGTTGCACAAAGGGGCTTGCTCAGATCTTGCTTTGCCCTTCTCCAAGTCCTTTCCTCAATCGCTCGGCCAGTTCTACGGGTGGGGAAGTGCAAGAAGGTGAATACAGCTGGTGTTTCCTTCCCCTTCATTCTTTTAGCCCTATAGACTGCTGCAGGAAATGACACTTGGACCTAAAGCTTTTGCACATGAGCATTTACAAATTGCCTACATCCTGTTTGGTTTGAAAAAGAGAAAAAGATGGTGATATACAAGGCTGCCTCCAGACTTGTAGAATAAATCCACAGTTAAAGGTAAAAGTGCAGCTTACCTACTGCGCAGCAACAACCGGCAGTCCCAACGCGAAACGCAGCTCTGTAGCTTCCCGTTGGAAACTGCAAGAGCTGAGTCGGCACACACCATCATGCAGGTTGAGTCAGCCAATCAGTTTTAGCTGCTCTTGCCATTCTGCCTAGACTGGAGGGAAAATTCAAATTTCCTTTATACTGCACAGTGAGTGTCAGCATTAAGGCAAGTGCACAGTACCAATCTGATAATGCAACACCACAACGATCCATCGATCATCGTGTGTGACACCTCAATTGGGATTGTGCATTCCACCATGCATTATAAACAAGTCCGGATGCAGCCAACTTATCACATAGAACATATAAGAGAATAAACACTGAGTTAGTAAGAAAAGCAAAAAGTAAGCTCTGCATACAGTGCCATACACACACAAAAAAATCAGCATTCAAACGATGAAAGTGTCAGCAGCTCAGAAATCCATTGTTCCACTGGGACCAAACGTTGACCTTTCCAGTGTTTACATACAAGTCTTTTGGCTATCACTTCTGCAAAATTTATGCAAACTGCCTGAACTACTTACAGTCCTCTCAGCAGCATTTTGTACAATCTGCAGACAAGCATCCACCATGAATCACACACAACGATCATGCAACATTTACCCAATTTGCTTTCTTGGGCATATAGGAAATAAGCAACTTTTGGTAATCATCCACAGGGAAATAGATACGTATATATCCAAAACAAAAATATGCAGTCAACAAAACATCTGGAGAAAACTGCAATTTGGCAAAATAACTTTCAAATGTGACCCCTCCAAGAGAACCCAGACAAAAAAAAAAGGCCCTTTCAGCACTTGACCTTAACCTGGATTAGACAGGTATGCTAGTGCAGACCACAGCAGGCCCCAAGTATGGCTTGCCATAGTCTGCACTAAAATCTGGACATCAAGCCCCTATTTCAAGATATAATCTGGAATAAGGTCTACAATAAGGCCCAGTGGAGAAAGGTCCATTAATTGATCTCCATCTGCTGAGGTCCTGAATCAGATCAAGCCCTAAAGATACTTTGAAAACTCTTTGTTTAAATTAATGTGTAACTTAGCCATTTGCTTTACAACATAAATGGTTCAACTTCTAGTATTCTTCATCTGCCTCATAGCCAATAAACTTCTGCTAATCGCTGCCTTTTTAGCAGAGAAGCCTAATGCCTTCACTACCTCTGTTCCTCGGAAAACTGTTGATGCTGATGAAAGGCAAGGTAGAAGGATGAGTTTGGATATAGGCTATACCCTTGGCATGACTCTTGCAGCTGACGGATCCATGAGAGGATTGATGCTTCCTGCAGAAGAAGCAAAGGTGGGTAGTAGAGCAGCAATTTTAGGTTTTGTTGCCTGAGTATAGCTCTAAAGCCCAGTTCTAATATCCCATTGCCATCATCTCTCTGTTCATAGAACTAGGCACAGTAATTGAGAAATACTGGTTCCTGTCCACACATTTCCAGCTTTTCTACCTTGAATTTACCTTGCGTCTCTTCTCAAAGTTAATGAGGTTGCCCTGTAAAATTAAAAAAAAAAACACAGAACAAAGGTTGTTACCAACACAAGGGGTCACATATTAAACTGCAATTCTGTTTGAATGGTCTTACATGCCTACCAGTGTTTAAAAACCTCAAAGACGGCAGCCACAGCTTCCTTTGTTCACCTAGCCATGCTCCAAGGGAGGGCAAGGTGGCCATCTCATAGGAAATAACAAAATGGGGTTATGATAGAGTTCAACAGATTCAAATTCAACAGTGCTGTGAATCTGGAGATAGAGAACAAGGAGTCTGTGACCCTCCAGACATTGTTCAGCTAACTCCCAACGGACACAGCCAGCACAGCTATTGGTCAGGGAAACTGGGAATTTAATTCAACAATGTTTATAGGGAAATATGTTGATTCCACATAGACTACAACTTCCTTCGTCTCTGATCTCAGGTCTGTGCTGGATGAGACCACTGGGAATTTGGAGGCTGTTTGCACGTTACTTACAGAAATGGTATTATTATACCATTCCAGGGAAGCAAAGATCATGTGCAGAGGGAACCATCTGCATTTGAAATGCTAGCATACTCCACCAGCACTTCAAGTATGGATGGTCTGGGCCAGCCGGGGCCAGCCATATCCCCACAGCAACAGCTGCAACAATATCTGGCTTGTGCCAGGATGTTGCCATGCCAATCAGTCCACAGCACACAAGTGCACCGCTGCAACCCTACTACCCCAACTGCTTGCAGTGTTTGCACCCAGAAGACTGTGCTAATGCTGCACCCAGGAGCTCACCAGCTTTGGACAGGTTTTTACTTATCTACAGATAACAATGATCGGAGCAGCTGGAGGGAGGTCCCAGATGTTCTAGGATGCTCTGGGTTGGCAGAAACCCACTCCGAAGTGTCACAAGCTCCAAATCTCTCACTAGACTCCAACCTTTGTTCTGTGACTTTTGGTTCTTGTGGCGCAAATTTATCATGTTATTTTGTTGTAAGAAAAATCAATCCTAAGCTCAAAAAAAGTAGAGTGTTACCATAAAGAAAGCTTCAGCCTCAAGGCACCAAAATCTCCAGTTCAAAGGAGCTCAGTAAGCAAACGGTAGAACTCCAGTAAGTTGCAAACACAGCAGAGCCTTGAGGAGACTTTGAAACTTATTAGGGCATTATTTTTTCACTAACCCCAATTTACTTCATCAGTGCAAGCCAGGAGAACATGGAGGAGGTAACTGGACAACTGGACCGTCTGTCATACTCAGAAAAGGCAGCCTTTTCTGTTCAAGGACTCCAGAATGTCTCAGGCTAACTTCAAGCCCTTTTCTCCTACCTTTTGCAGATGTGGTGAAACTAAAGCAAGGCAAGCCACAGGACTAAATTCTTAAATTTTAGGGCATATGATGAATAGGCAGAAGAATTAACTGAAAAATACATTTCAGCTAGGTAAGAACCAGCAGAACATGGTTTGCACTATGTCAGGGGATGTTTAGCCATCCTAAAAATACATTTCGGGCCTGTTCGCGCTTCCTCAGTGGAATGATAAAATTATACCATTCTACTGACCTGGGCAGGCTGGGTCGCCATGGCAGTGGCTATGGCAACATCCAGTGCATGCTCAGATGTTGTCATCAAGATTGGTCTATGGTGCACAACTACAGTCACGCTGCCCCACCTGGAAGAAGGTGCAAATGTTGCTGACTGGCGGCTGAGTCCTGTCTGAAGGAAGACTAGAGGCCTCTTCGCACTACAGCTAAAATGCTGTATCGCGCTTTGGCCCGAACGCGTCTAAGACACTTTCCCGTCCACACTGGCAGGTAAAGGATGCATTGCAAACTCATCCTTTACCTGCCTATGTGCGGATGGTAAAATGTCTTAGACGTGTTCAGGCTGAACAGCCATCCTGGGACTCATAAGTCCTGCCCCCAGCCTCCCCCCATTGGCTCCCTTGGAGCCAGGGGTGGGGAGGCCTGTCTGGTGCCTTCCCTGGGTCCTGGCCCAGGCCCATGCAGGTTGCAGGACCCACCCCCAACCCCCCCAATCCCCCCTGGGGGCATGTGCGCATGAACAGGGTTTACCTGTTTGGTGCCAGGCAGCAACTAGGGCAAGGAGGCCAATCGCGCTATGCACATGTGCGTCGCGCGGTCCCTGATTGGCCAGGCACCTGTGCCTGCACAGATAGCCAGTTGAAGCCAGGAGGGTGCCCAGCCAATTAGGGACCGCGCAGCTCGCAGGCGCCAAACACAACTGGCCTCCTCACCCCAGTTGCTGCCTGGCGCCGAACAGGCAAGCCCCATTCACATGTGTGCGCCCCTGGGATGGGTTGGGGAGTGCTGGGTGGGGGTCTCGCTGGCCCTGGGAGGGCAATCTGGGCCCACAGGGCATGCGAGAGCCCAGGAAAGGTACCCAACAGGCCTCCCCACCCCTGGCTTCACACGAGCCAGTGGGTGGAGGCTGGAGGAGGGGTCCAGCTGTCATGGAGGGAGAGCGTGCAAATGCTTTCCCTCCAGTACAGCTGGGAACAGCCAGGGATGGGCCAAACGCACTGGGATGGTTTCAGAGCACAATTTTGTGGCCCTGAACGGAGTCACCAGCCCAGAGGAGCTAATGTTCCGTCCCAATGCATTCTACACACATTTGAAAAGCCCTCATGCGAAAAGACCTCTTATTAGCTGGAGTGAGCTCCAGGATGCTACAGGACAGCAGTGGCAGCGTACCATGCAGATAGGCCTCCCCAGGAGCGACTGGAAGCAATCCTGCGCAGTAACTGCAAACAAGCCATTGGTGTTTTCAGTATTCCTCTTCTACTTACAAAGTCACTTACCTCCACAAAATCTGGTAGTGCTGTGTCTAGCATGATCAAGTCAGTTAAAAATGTACCAAGGTAAGGAATAGTAGGAGCCTACAAAACAAAAGAAAACAAAAAGGAATATTCAGTCATTCTGTATGTTTATACACACACACACACAAGTGAATGTTCTTTTCTTCACTCCTTGGTTGTGGATTTTCTCTGCCTACCAGCAACAGTGCTGGTGGGGGGGGCACAAAAGAGGGAAATGTAGGCAAAGCTGTGAGTGAAGGTGTGTGCGTGTAAAAGCAAAGCTGAAAGAAGATCTCCTTGACTAGTGATACTTTGTGAGATATGCGTATTAGATTCAGTAAATAAATATATACACAGAATCAGCAGCAAAGCACTGTAAAAAACAATGACTGCTGCTAGAAATGAAAGGTGCAATATTAACTCCGTTTCCTCCACAAGAGAGAGCAATGGTGGGATAGGACATAGCAGTGAACTGTTAAAAAAAAAGGTGTCATGGTAGCCTAAATAGTCCTTCTCAACTCCAGACAGCAAGGCCCCTTCCAGACTGGAGGAGTAATCACAGCTTACCTGTTGCAAATCCACAGCCCGCCGTCCAGACTAGAGGAGCCTCCTGTAGCTTCCTCCTTGGAAGCTACAAGAGTTTGCATTGCCATGTGCATCACACAAGATGAGCCATCCAATGGGAGCTGAGCTGCCCTCCCTGTTCTTGTTGGCTTTTCTCACCGTTCCGTCCAGACTGGCGGGAAGATTCAAATTTTCTTAATACTGCACAGGGAGTGCTGTTAAATCCTCATTAAGTAAATTCACAGCGGCTGAATCCCCAAAAGACTTATTTGCCTCTCTGAGTTCCCTCTGCTGTCATTCTAATCAAGCGGACTTTAAAAGTGCTATGCACTTCCGCAATAAGAGTCCCCACGAGGCTCAGCAAAATGTGTGTTTTTAACGCACCTTCCATCCCCACAGAAGCCTGTTTTCTTTCCCTGCATCTCCCCCCCCCCGCCCCCTCTCTTGTTCAAAGGAAAAATAGCCAGATCTCTGTCCCCTGAAATGGCTTCCCATCCCAGCAAAGGCAGTGATCGCTCACTCATTCACTTTCAGCACTTACTTTCACTCTGTTCTCTGTTAGAAAAGGCTTCCCGTCCCTGCAAAGTCAGCGGCTGCAGCCATCGGCAGTGCAATCCTTCGCTCATTCACTCTTAACACTTTCACAGATCACCTGATAACAATGTTGCAATTCTGAGCAATTCTGGCTCTTTGAAAGTTCTGTGCTTTAGGGAAGGAGGGAAACTAATGCTTTCTGGCTTTCTGGCTGGCTTTCTGGCAGGCAGTGATCCCAGCCCCTTTTGCCACGGAGTGTCCCCAAGGTAAATGTTGCGAGGAAAACCGGCGACTTCCAAATAGAGCTCTGAAAGTCTTCTTTAAAGGGCATGTATTTTGTCACTGATTTTCCTTGTTTTGTAGCGCTGGAAGCTCGTTGAAAAGCCTGGCGAGGGGGCGCTCAGAGTCAAAAGGAGATTTTTAGCAGACTTTAAATTGCATGAGGACAGGGCCAGCAGCATTGGTATAATGTGACACCACTACAAAGTATTGGTCATGTGTGATGGCTCGATCTTGGCTGCACATTCTGGTGTGTAGTATTAAGAAGTCTGGATGCACACCAAGAGGGAATGCAAAGTCTAAAGAAGATCCCATAATTTCCTCTTACTGCCTTCTGGCAGATGTGAAGAACAATTTGCCCTTACTTTCCCATCTGCCAGCAGCTTTGGAAATGAGTTCCCTTTGTGCCCTCCCATTTCCTTGTGTTGTTTTTCATGCATTTCCCCCCCAAGTTTCATATTTTTGCCATTGCACAAAACACGGCTGTTTTTATATTTAAAAGAAAGGCAGAAGCAAAATACACTGAAAAAAGATCTGAGGGGGGGAACAGTTTAGAGTTGCTTGAATGCTGCCTTCAAAGATGGCAGCTGAATGTTGGCATGACTGCAGAAATCACTCTTTTCAGCTCTATACATGTGCTACAAACACAATGTACAAGCAACAGGGCCTAAGCCAATCATGGGCTGGGATGGGTGGGGTGTCAATTGTGAAGACCAGGACAGCTATGGTGCCTCCTCAGTGCTGCTGCTGTTAGTCCAGAACAGATAAGTGCCCTGGCCTCACAATATAGACAATGCCTGCTGGGCTTGGACTGGGACAGGCTGGCTTTATTCTGGAATACATCCTGGAATAGGGGCCTGTTGCTATAGGGGAGGACTACTACAGGCTGCATTAGCATGTAGACCACAACTCCCATCCTGAGTTATACTCCAGAAAAAGGCCAAGTGTGAACAGGGCCTAGCCTAGTCAGACCACTCCAAGGGTGGATCCCCACAGCAAGCTTATTTCGAATTCAAAACGTTTTCAATCCTGGCAGACCGCACACCAGTTTGGCTTAACACACTTTCCGTGTGTTAAATCACCCCAAAGAGTTGTAAATGTTAACTCTCATTTCAACAGGTCTCACTCCAGATCCTGCGCTTGATACATGTTACATTTTTTACTGTGGGGACCCTACCGTTTTAAGGGATGAGAATCCATGTTTAGGGTTTCCCTCTCCCAATAGCTTGCTTCCAAAGCCATTGATTTCAGTGTAAAAATCCACCCTTAACAGGGATCGCTACACTGTAGCGATGGAACCACTTCACACCTGATTAACAATGTTGCAATTTTGCACAATTCTAAAAGTTCTGACCTTTAGAAAGGGAAAGGAAGGGAGGAAAGCAGCTGAGGTTCTGTTTGAATGTTTAAAGCAAAGGGCCTTTAGTTGCCGCTGCTGCTGTGTGCCCTGAGCAATGAGGAGAGGAGGAGAAAGAATTGCTGGCTGGCTGCCCACTGCCATTTTTCCTTTATCCATGGAAGCGGCAGCCACCCAGCCACCCAGCTAGGCTCGGTGAAGGGGTCCCTTATGGGTGGCGCGTCCATGCCAGGAGGAAGAGGGCAGGGCAGCCCCGAAAAGCGGCTTTTAAAAAGTAGCCACTTGAGTCCCCCCCTTGAGTCATGTATGCCACGTATGATCCTCAGAATCCGGATCAAATGCGATTAAGTGAAAAGTAATGGGAACAGGCAAATTTGCGTTTGCATCCGGTTCTTTTCAGTTTAGGGAAAGCGAAATAAGCTTGTAATGGGGATGCGGCCCAAGGTACTGAGGTAAGTGTGGAAAAAGCCTTAGTTACATGATGAATGTGTGCAGAATATAAACCATCAGAGGTAGCTTGAACATCTTTAAAAGTATTTCTGCCCTTTCCAAATCCTTCACAGTTCCTTCACTCTGGCTGATTGGGCAAGCCAGGCTGTCTGCACCAAGGCTGGAAAGAAAAGCTCTCACCATTAACTTGGTCTCAGGTTTCAGTTCCAGAGATGATGCAATAGAAGTCTGAGGGCTGCTACATCCATCACAAGAGCCCTGAGTATCTCCCCCCTAGAGAAATGACAGAGAAGGAGGTTGAGTGGCAGATTCAGCCAATGTCCTGTGTGCCTTGTTTTAAATTAACGGAACTGACCCCCACAGGCTGCAACATGTCACCCACAATGAGCCTTCAGTAAAACTCCTTAACCTTTGAGGCATTTTTATGAATACAGCTTCTATTTGTTGTCGAAGTACTATGATAGCAAAAAGTGCACCCAGAATATTTATGTCCCACATTTTAATTGAGAACAGCCAGGGTGTTTCCGCACAGGCCCTTTAACACCCATTAAGCACGGATTGGGACACGCGTGTCCGCATTTATGTGCCTTTTTAGCACACTTCCGGCAATGCGTGTCCACATTGCATGTCCCTTTTTAATGCGGATTTCGGCGGCAAAACCAGTTTGGTGCCGCCGTGTCCGCAATTAGAGGGGGCAATTAAGCACACTTCCGGTAAGTGCGTCCGCACCTACCCGTGCTTAATCCGTGACTAATGGGTGTTAGTCACACACATCTCAAATGGTTTTGCGCCGTGAAAACGCATCCATTTAGGATGCGTCTGCATGGTGCAAGTGTAACTAACGAGGGCCCTCCCCCCGCCCACCATGATTGGCTCGCTGGAGCCAAGCATGGCGAGCCGGGGCCTCCTACCTTTCGGCTCACCCTGGCCCCAGAAGCGGCGGATCGCCGCTTCTGGGACCAGGGCGAGCTTCCCAAAAGCCCACCCCACTGGGAGTGTGGCAAAACCCCTCCTTACCTCATCAGCAGCGGTGGCATTCTGAGGGTCTTCGCCCAGGATACAGCGCACCGCGCAGGACGCAGGCGCACTGTATCCTGGACAAAGACCCTCAGAACGACGCCACTGCTGATGAGGTAAGGAGGGGTTTCACTGCGCTCCCAGCAGGGTGGGCTAGGGTGGGCTTTTGGGAAGCCTGCCCTGGCCCCAGAAGCGGTGGATCGCCGCTTCTGGGGCCAGGGCGAGCCACGGCAGTGAGGTCCCCTGGCTCGCCATGCTTGGCGCCGGCTCGCCAATCATGGCGGGCGGGGGGAGGGCCCTCCGTCCCGGATCTGAGCCGGGCGCTGTGCGTCCGCACAGCACCCGCCTCCAATCTGGATCAGCGCCGCGTGTGCGGTGGCAGGGGTGCGGGGCTGATCCAGATCTCTTAGATCCGGATCTACCCCGCAAAACCGGATTTACCCTGCACACAGAGCTATTAAAACCGGTTTCCCTGGGAACCGGTTTTAATAAATCCGGGTGCCGGAGATCCGGGGGGGGGGGGTTGCCCCTGTGCGGAAACAGCCTCATAGTCCTGACTGAAATATGTCCTGGCTACTTGATCCAGGGACTTAAGCTGACACAGTACTGTTCCAGGAACTGTCTCCAATTCTCCCATTAAGGGGCTGTATGAGTGAAAAGGTCTGTTTTGGGGTAGGCTGCAGTATGAGGAATTCACATGACACAAAATGCTGTGCCCAACTACTGCTGAAGTTCTCTTACGATGCATCTTCAAGTCACTTATTTGAAGAAACTATAGCTGCATTCCAATTAATGCTGTATTCATTTACCCCAGAGATCTACCTCTAAGAAGTTAATGGGATTTATTTCTAGGTAAACCTGTATTTATAGTCTGAGCATCCATGTTTATCGTCTGAGCAGACCGTAGCATATAATCACAATCCTTTCCTGCATTAAGAAATCAAAATCAAACCCTTAGCATCTTAAACAAAATAATGGTGGCACGTTGAAGAAACTAACCTATAATGAGGGTGCCACAACTTAGAAGGCAGCTTCTCTAACTTTCATCTACCAAATAATATAGATTCCAAATCTCAACCATGTAAACCAGTTTGTGTTCCTTTGACAGGGTCTGAAAAGCCGGAAATTGGTACAAAGTAGGAACAAATTCACACCAAGGCCCTTTCTGCACTGGGACATATTTTGGATAGAAGCTGGCCACCTAAATGCTGGTGCAGACTATACAATCTAAAATAAGGCCCCTTGCAGAAATGGGCCAAGCTCTCCTGAGTTCTCACTCTCCATGGTGGTTCAGTGTTGCAACCAATGCTTTTTTTAATGTATTCATCAATGATCTAGAAGAAGGGGTACATAGTAAAATA
>MTQE01002560.1:4431546-4472269 GCA_014337955.1 Aspidoscelis marmoratus | reverse complement strand
TCGAATTCTTTAAACTGAAATAACACATGCCATGAAGACGCGCCCCACATTTGGAATATTGTGTATAATTCTGGTCACCATATCTCAAAAAGGACGATGTGGAAATGGAAAAGATGCAGAAAAGGGCAACCAGAATGATTAAGGAGCGAAACACCTCCCTAACAAAACCAGGCTGCAACATCTAGGCCTCTTCAGTCCGGGGAGACGGCATTTAAGAGAGGACCTGACTGAAGTATATAAAATTATGCATGGTATAGAAAAGGTGGATAGAGAAAATTTCTCTGTCACACAACACTAGAACCAGGGTTCACTGTATGAAGCTAATGTGTAGGAGAGTTGGATCCGACAAGGGGAAGTATTTCTTCACCCAGAGGGTCGCCGGTTTATGGAATTTGCTGCCGGAAGAGGTGGTGACAGCTATCAGCTTAGATGGCTTTAAGGCAGGGTTAGACAAATTTATGGACAACAGATGTATCAATGGCTACTAGAATGAATGCCTAGGTACATCTTTCAGGCTGGGGATGGGGGGAAGCAGGATGCTTCTAAGGTCATTTGCTGGGATTTGAGAGCAGGAAAAGGTTTGTCCTTGTCTCTGCTTGAGATGCCCATGAGCATTTGGTGGGCCACCATGTGTGACAGGACGCTGGACTAGATGGGCTGTGGCCTGATCCAGCAGGGCTTCTCTTATGTACGCAGCCAACCCAGACCAAGCAATTTGGTTGCAGCTGAACTGCACCATTAAGCATGCTTAAAACTCATGGTTCTCCAATTCTCATTAGATAACTGTTGTTAATTTAATATCTGTGCATCCTATGACTTAATTGCAACAGAAAACTTGGTTTTGAAAGTTATTAATTTTTAAAAGCACGTTCTTTTTAGGGCATTGTCACACTGACCCTAATATGCAGTGCTGCTAAATCTCAAGCCACTGCCTCAAATGAAAAAAAAAACAGTGTCAAAACATCACCTATAGGAAAAGCAATATTATTTTTTTTAAAGGTAGTGATTGAATTTACCCTCCCACACACCCATGACATCACATACTCCTCTCTCTCAACAAATAAAATTTCACTACCTGTAGCAGGACTTCTCGGCAGTTTAAGTAATTGTTGTCTTCAGAGAAGATCAGTGAGAGCTGCCGAAAGGAGCTTCTGCTGTCCCTGTGTGAAGAAAAGAGGGCTGAACTATAAAGATGCCTGACACGGCATCAGACTGATAGGATCTGACCGAGGGCAAAGGACAAACTGGGCTGGCTGCCAAATTTTGCACGTAATTATATACCCAAAGCTGTGGGGTTGATTTCAGAGTTGCAAGCAGGCAATATAACACACACAGCTCTGCCTTCGAACAGAGGTGATTCTCCAAAAGGGTTAGGATAAATAGCTCATCAGATCTCGGGGCTGGAATGGTTTTACAGCACCATTTGGGGAAAAGGCACAGATTTATCACCTGCCTCTGCCCTCTTTTGCCACAAGGAACCTAGCAGAGGAAGGCCTGCAAAAGCTCACCTGTTGACAGCAGCCCAGGTACGCTTGAGCCTGTAGATGGAGTTAGACTGCAGTGCAGAGAGAATGGCGTGAAGAGAGGAGAAATTCCGTAGGGCCCGACATCGCTGGAGAGCAAGTGTGCCATTTTTAATCAACAAAGAGGGAATGGCAAATATTTCATTAAGGGCGAGGCAAGATTTTCAACAAACTTTAAAGATTAATTTGTTTTTTCAAGTGTTATATTTCAGTTATGGCTCAATTTAACACATCAACTGTGACTGAAAGGAAACAATTTTTGTATTTTATAAACTTTTTTACTTTTGGTGTGCTACTGTTAAGATACATTATTTATATCACCAATTATTAAGTATAGTTACTTTGTTATACTACTTCTCACAAAATAGTGAAAACAACTGAGATACAATTTAAAAACATAATTAAGTTATCTTCACACTTACCATCAGTGGGATGGTAATCCACTGAAGTTAAGTTCAGGAACTATGTCCAGCATTCACACTGCAAGTGCTGGCACCATCCCTGATTTCTTTCGGGCATTCACAGCGCAGATAGTCTGTCTCGGACCATCTGAATCCCCATAGCCTGGCTGTTGCCTGTTGCCAGAGCAGTCACAGTGTGGCACACAACTGTGCAGCTGCAGCTGAACCACCACCATCAGCATCTCCCCACAGTATTTATACCTCGAAGTGCTGTGAACACTGTGTGCAGGAGTGACCAGGAGTGTGCTAGCTGCTCCTGATCAAGCTGTGGAACAGTCTTTACTCCTCCGCAGCTTTGGAGGATCAAAAAGGTCTCACATGCTCTGGGCCACTCTGTGATGGAGGCAGCAACGCGGTGTGGAAAGGGAGCATCTCAGAGCATGTGAAACTGTCCTTGACATGTAAGTGCTAAAAGACCCTAAGATTACAATCATGTTTCCTTAGAAAGTTGGAACAGATCTTCGTTTGGACTCTGAAGGATCAGCCTAATGAGGCAAAATGAACCTTCACAATCTGGGCACCACCTCTGGCACCCTACTCACTCAATTTGTGTTAGTAGGGCATCTGGAGAATATCTTACATGGATCCTTGAGTTGTCCTGGTCTTCCCTAGGAGGTGGACAAGTAAAACCTTGTCCATGTGTACCCATATGCTCATGCAGGAAACAAGGAGAGGGAAGAGACAACAACTAGCAAATCAACTTCAACTGAGCCATAATATATCAAGCCACAGTCTGACAAAATCAAATCCAAGGCATTAATCACTGCATTACAGAAGCTGATGTTCTCTTTAGGTGGCCCTAAGCATTTTAGAAATGCTTTTAGAAATGGAACGGGAGATGAAGTTATTGACAAAGCACAAGCAGTGCATGCTCAAAAATATCACATTTCCAAACCTAGATATGACTCAAGATGCTCTCTGGGTGCAATAGGAGACTAACTACCACAGACAGTCTTGCAAAAATCAATTTTGAAATTAAATTACCCACTTCAAATTGCACACTTTCAAGATGTCTGCATCTATCACTTTTCAATCAGCGGTGGTTTCAGAGACAGCTGTCTCACAAGGAAATCAGAATAAAGTTTTGCCCCCAGCAGTCTCTAAAGGGCTTCCATAAGATGTTATTTTCTACCTATCAACAGCCTGGTTTGGTTCTTTTAAATCTTATTATCGTGTAACACTTCACAGAGTAAACTAGGTCATCTCAGGCCCTATTCACACTCAGCAGCCTAGTATGGTAAAGCAGAGGTGCTGCACTTCAAGAACTGGTAAAACCATGTACTGAGCAACCAGCACTTAAAGTGCAAATGACCAGGCCAGGCCAGATCAGATCACCAAGGCAACAACTATGGCAATATTCAGTGTGCACCATGGCAAACAGGATGCAGCGTATGACTGTGCAGCAACAATCGAACCACCACATCCACTTGTAGTGTTGCACTCAGAAGACAGAATAAACTCTGCTGCCCGGAAGCTGTAACGCCAGGGAAATAAATCTCAAAACTCAAATATCTCAATCACTTATTTTCCCAGCGTTTGTCCTCAGTTAAAATTCCAAATATATTATAATAAAGCTTCTTGCTGCCACCAATGTTAAATGTTAAATGTGCTGCCACCAGTTGTTAACGGCCTGTTGTTCTAGTGTTACAGTAATAGTTATTTTATTGTTTGGGTAGCGTGTTGTAATATTCTAAACAAGGATATAATGTCAGAACTTCCTTTTAAAAGTATATTTCTTCTCTGCCCCTATGGGCTGAATAATAATGTAACAAGATGAAGTCAGATTCACCAAACTTCCCTCCCCCTCTAGCTCTACCTAGCTAGGCAGGGTTACTGTATCTCTCAGTTCCTATGACAACGGAATGTACCACCCGAAGTCTTCTTAAAACAACAAGAAAATGTTTTTATTGAATACAGATAAAGTTTTTAAAGTCAGCTTCTTCTTAACGTTACACTTTGTTGCTTCGTTGACAACTGCTCAGTCTTTAACTTTTACACTAAGTCTAAAGACTCTCCAACTTCATGAATAAAACTTTCAGTCAGTTCAATATATGTTAGCTTGCCCTAAAATATCTTCACAAACTAAATCAAACATATACTATTAGACTCAGGACCCTAAATCAAGCCTCCTCAGCTAAGGGCCCGTTTCTCCCCTTCGTTAACCTCCCACCAGGATTAACGACCCAAGGCAGAGAACAGAAATTGTTCCCTCAGGCCCCCTTAAATATGGGCCTGGCTGGCTAGCTTCGCTCTGATTGGCTGAGCTCCTCCAGCAGTCTATTTCACTCCTCCCCTTGGAGTGCTCAACTAGCCCCTCCCTTAGGCTACTTACCCTTGTTAAAACACACTTTGGCGACACTTTTGAGCGTCTGGACTTACCGTGTTCGCCACACTTTGCATTTTAAACTAAAAAACCTATCTTTTGGGATTGAGGGGTCCTAGCGGGCATTACAGAAGCCACCTAGTTGCTCCTGGTAAAGCTGTGGAAAGCGTTTTAGCAGGCCACAGCTAGTGAACTCCAGGGAGGGGTTGGTGAGCTCTGGGACAGCGGATCACTGTGTGGACACACTTACCTAGTGAATGGACTACCACTCCTTAGAAGGTACATGCATGACTCAGATTTCAAGCATGAGTTACCTTCACAAACCTGTCAGCCAGTGTCCCCAGCAAAATGAAGATGAAATTAGTGACTCATCTTGCAAGGTGTTGTAGAGTTACCGGAGACAATGTAAAACATGGGTAGCTTTACCATACAAATGCAAGAATAATTGTAGTATGACTTTGGTAAATTTTTAATTACACACCTGGTCTGGAGGCAGAAACTATGCAAACAGAAGTACAATAAAATATTGCAGTGTGGAATATTTTCATTGAGTTTTCCAGGCAACCAGCCAAGCCTTTTTCTAGGTTACTGCACTTTACTGGTACTTTCCCTCCCTGATATATGAGCAAGCATTATTTGCCCATTGAAGGCACTCAGATTTCATCAAGCTGCTTGGGGGAATTCTTCTCATTAGGGTTTCCCCCTAAACAGTGTATATACTTCTGCAGAGTTAGTGCTTTTTTAACTCCATGTTTAAAAAAGCAATTCTGTTGATAGAAATGAGAACGTTAGGAGGACAGGACGAAGAAATCTTACAGAACTCTTTTCCCATCGTAAGCAGAATGCTAGCACTACTTTGCCTTTACATTTTCCCACATATGGGATAAGCCATGGCTTACCTCCAAATGGCAAGAGGAAATTGCAAGATCTTCTTTAGATCTCACAATTGCCTTTTACCACCTCTGCAGGAAGAAGAAGAGTTGGCTTTTCTACCCGGCTTTTCTCACCAATGTAAAAGGACTCAGATTGGCTGACAAATCTTTCTATTCTTCTCCCCACATCAGACACCCTGTGAGGTAGGTGGGGCTGTGAGAGCTCAGAAGAGAGCTGTGACTAGCCCAAGGTCACCTAGCTGGCTTCATGGGGAGGCAGAATCAAACTTGATATTCCCAGATAGGAGTCAAAGGGCCTTTCCACATATGCCACTGAAAAACGGATCTATAAGATCCGTTTTCCAGCGAACTGTTTTCTCCGAGAACTGTCCCGCGCAGGGTTGCGGTGGCAGGGCCAGATTGGAGAAGAAGCAGACTCAGCAACCTATTCTCAAGAGTACAAGTGCTCTAGAGCCTTCACCTGAGCTCTCTCGAGTCAGCTAGCTGCTCTGAAAAAAAATGAAAGGCTGTAAAACCTAGCTACAAAGGTCCCACCCCAGTGGGAAGGGTCAGCATGACAAGAAGCAACTAGAGAGCTTAGATGTAAGCAATTCCCTCCATCCTCAATTCCATTAAAGGTCTTCAGTGAGAAGGAGTTCCTACCATCTTGTGAAGAACAGCAGGAAATGAAGCAAAAGCATGGCTTTTATAGAGTTAGGGCACCACCTTTTGCTTCTCCTGGGAACAACCAGGTCTCAAGGGGAGGCTGCGTTTCTTCCAGTGCTGTGCAGTCAGAACAACATGCCAGCACTTATGAACTGAGATTTTGTTAAGTCTCAGTTGTCACATATATGTAATGCAATAGAATGTTGGGCAAGATCTGCACAGAAGGGGAGAAATTACTCCAAGCCCAGCACCTCCCCACCTTCACACTAAAGAGTAGTGCAATTGTCATAGTGCTATTCTTAATGCAGAGGTGTGATGCTTGCACACCTCCGCCCCCTCATGTAGGGCAAAGACCGGGGGGGGGGTCTGCAAATTCAGGATCTGGCCTGCCATTTACTGGAACTGCTGCTGAGAGGACCATTAAACCCCTCTGGCAGGAGCTGTGGTAGCAGAAAGTCTGCCAGCACAAGGGGAGAGCAATTTGAAAGAGTGCTGGGAGCTCTTCAATTGCTCTGCCAGTGAAGCATGATAAGAAGAATGTGGTGTCCTTGCAGAGACCACGCTTCCTGAATACTGGTGGGGCCGTGTTGTGCAAACACAGTACCCTCATGGTACATTCAGAATACCATAAAGGGTGCTTCCACATTGGCCACTTAACACCCATTAAGCACACACTGAAAACACGAAAACCGCATCCGCACTGCAGCACCCATTAGCGACACACTGGGGAGTTCACTTCCACATTGGCTCACCCGCGATGTGTCTCTAATGTATGCTAAGAACCCTTTAAACTGGTTTCCCAGAAGACCACATTGAAGGTAGTTTTAATGGGTACTTGTGCTCTAAATCCACATTAAAGGAGGACGTTTCCGCACACAGACGGGAGAGAGAACACATGTGGGCGGGACAGGAAGTCGCCATGTTGAGTGAGGCAGCAGCAGGAAGCTGCCACGTTGAGTGAGGCGGCAGCAGGAAGCCACCATGTTGAGAGGGCAGAAGCACAGTCTAGCCATGAAGTCCCTCTCACATGGGCTTTGCATCGGGCACACACCCAGCTACAGCGGCACAGGGACAGCAAATCTGAATGTAGCGATTCCATGCACAAAAAGCAGGCTTCGGCACCAGGCAGGCACTGGATCTCGGACATGCTGCTGATTGGTCCACACACGGCAGAAAAGGAGCAGTGACTGACGGCTGAATGCTCCAATCACGCAGCTCCTGGGGCGGCCATGTGGAAATCTGTGCTACTGCATCCGCACTGTGAAGGCATAATGTGTTCCTCACAATCCATCCTTCCCACATGTGTGCAGAAGCATGGGGCCTTATTAGATCAGTATTTGTTTGAGACAGATCTTGCTAGAGACACATTTCATAAAAACGGATTTACTTAATCCAGATTTCAAATGGTAAGTGCGGAAGCACCCAAAGTGTGGATCCTGTCGTAGAAGTAGGAGCAAAAACCTAAATGTTCCTTAGCCTCCTGGCTCTCCCCTTCTCCTAGGAGATCAATTTGTTGTGTTCTTATTTTTTAAACTAATTGGTGACGTCAAAGAAAATCCTCAACACCCAATGTGTTCCACAGTGTTCTCATTGCTCCTGCTATTCCTGCTAGTGTACCTGCATTAACTCTCCCAGAACCCTACCTGTGCGATGCTGATCCATTTCTCTAGTAGATGTGCACGCTGGGGAATACGCAATGTCAAGTCTGCAAGCACAGATGTGATGACGCAGCTGGTGACGGCATTGAACTGCTCCACTGTGGCACGGACGCTGGGAGCTATGTGCTGATTCTCCTTCTTGTCTCGCTGGGACCACACACAGCCCAGGCAGTGGAATGGCTGCACTGCCTTAAAGAGTTCCTGAGAAGAGGGGATGAGAAAAAGAGGTGAGGTCTGGCCCAGTGACACTGAAACCATTCACTGAGGAAACAGGACTTGAGCCTAAGGACAATTCTGCACTTGTCCATAGACCAGACCATGATTCAGCCTACAGGCTTCCCTTCCACACACTGGTACAGTCTAAGAGAAGCTGTGCCCCTTCCTAATATGCTCCATCTGCAAAGGACAGATCATAGACTGGATCAGAACGCCCAAAATGGTGTCCTGGTCTGAAAGTAGAGCTCTTTTCCAATCTCTAACAGTATACTAGGAGATGGTATACCAGACCACAGAAGCAAGCAGATATTATACCTCCATGGTGCAGTATATCTCATGGGGCCCATTTTGGTGACTCATTGAAACTGTTGGGACTTAATTTTGTTATGACAGATCTTTGATTCCATTGGGTTTGATTGAAGCACTACTATCCCTGAATCCAACCCACCCATTTTGGACTTTGTCACCTGCCACTCTGGGCTGGAACTGACAACTGAAGAGGAAATTTGCTCTTAACTTCCCCAAGGACACTGTCCTGAGGAAGTTAAGATCAAGGATCGAGGCCATCATTCACATTGCAAATGCCCATCCTGCCCTGAAACTTGCCTTGCAGCAGGGTGAGTGTGAATGCTGCTGTCTGGCAGTGCCCACCTTGCCACCACAATGGCTATGCATGGGCAGCTGTTGTTGTGGCAACCGAGCAACTACGCAACCACAGCCACCCCACCCTGCCCATATGCAGCCTTCACACAAAAGTGGTATGAAGGCTGCATGCAGAATTATACTAGGAACATTGTAGGTGCTCCTAGTAAAGCTGTGGAGGAGCAAGTTTTTCTGAAGTAGCTGTGCATGCTTAGAGCCATTCTGAGATGGAAGCAGCTCCACAATATGTGGATGCTTCATGCTGGAGCCTCCCCTGCCATCCCCAAGGGCCAAGTATGGAAAGGCCCAGACACTGTTTCCCTGCCCACAAAAGTACTCACTGCATCCATCAGGGTCAACTGCTCAGCTACTTCATCCACAGAGAAGGAGAGCAGGCTCCGTGCTGCCTCCTTGCAGTCTTCTCCACCAGTTGGCTTTCTGGCCATCTGTGACAACTCCATCCCTGGAGACTCTCCTGCTTAGCAGCAAGACAAGCCCACTGAGTGTGTAAGCCCAACTCTTTAGGGAAAGGTGCTCAAAATCATGCATGGTGTGGACAGAGTGGACAAGAAGCTTTTCTGCCTTTTCCAAAATATTAGAAGCTGAATCTCTGAAAGAGTCAAGACTCAAAAGGAACCATTTCTTCATACAAGATATATAATTAAATGATGCAACTCACTACCAGGAGATGTGAGTGTTGACCACTAGAGAGAATGGTTTCAAAAAGAATTTGGGCAAATTCATAGTAAACAGAGTTACCAATGGGCACTTGCCCTGATGGTGAGAGATATCTATGATCTAAGAGGCAGTATTACATAGAGATGTGTATGAATGGTTTTTTTACATTCTATTCGAATCGAATACACAAAAATTTGATTTGAATTGAATTTTTAAAATTCAAATTTAACAAGATTAGATTCGTATTTACCAAATTAGAATCTATTCATTTGAATTTTTTATTTGAATCTGCACATACAAATGTCAACAATATTTGAATGTGCCCGTACGCATCTTCCCCACATCTGTACATGTCCGTATGCATCCCATAGTTATCCCATATGCAACCCGTTTGTGTACGGATGTGGGAAAGATGAGGATCTATGCAAATGTTCAGATAATTTTAACGAATAGACCCAAAATTCAAAATTCAATTCAAATGTTTACACTCAACTTTTGGGACATTCTATTCGAGTTTGGATGTTGAAATTCAGCACATTTGATTGGATTTCAAATGCCTACGAATATTCATACATATCCCTAGTATTACAGGCCAGGTGCTTATCACCTTCCATTCACGACTGGCTCAATTAGATGGATTATTGGTCTAATCTCCAAAAGCATTTCTTGTGCTCTGTGTGCAAGTGATGCATCATATGGACTATGGTCACACCTAAGGTTTAATCCAGCTCCAGTCCACTTTCAGAGTGAGAGAACACATCAGCAATGTGACCAGTAATTTTCTTTCCACATTATCTATCCCAAAAGTTAATTTTCTGAGTTATTTAACACTGAAAGACAGCAGCTTGCCACTTTGCTGATGTATTATCTCACTCCAAAAGTGGACTGAAGCTGGATTAAACCTTAAGTGTAACCACAGCCATGAATACTGTGTCCCAGTATAAGAAGGGAACTTCACAAATACCTTAGTTCATGCATTTACTACTCGGTTGATGTTACACTGTAATAGCGGCATAATCAGGTACAAGCAACAGATCCTGACAGTATCTGCATTCTTCACCTGCCCCCATGTAGCACCTGCCCTCAAATCTACAAAATATGATGAGTTGAACCGGAAAGTATCCTGACAGGATCAGCAGACTTTTGTTTATAGTTTCCTAATCTCCAGGGGGCACAAAAGCATACATGGCAAACTGTCTCAATGAAGTTGACAATGCTTTTACAATCCCACTTTCCTGGCTCCATGGTGCAGTCATGAAAGATAAAGTCCCTTCAGATTTGTGTAATCTGAGGTGTTTAGTTTTTTGGCGGTGATAAGGTGATCACTCCCTAATGTGAAGCCTGCTAATTCAAAGACAGATGTGGGTTGGCTGGTTGATTCTACATTTTGCCTAAAACCTGTGGTTTCAAGATCTGTTATTACTATTAACTTAAAAAATAATAATTTAAAACAGCGGTTCTCAACCTTCCTGATGCCGCGACCCCATAATGGAGTTCCTCATGTTGTGGAGACCCCCAACCATGGGGGCAGAGCAGCTGGGAGGTGGGAGGGAAGGGCAGTGGGAGACTCGTCGCGACCCCTCTGAAAGGGTAGTTCGACCCCCAGGTTGAGAACCACTGATTTAAAAGGTTCTAGTGCCGGGAGGACCACAATTAATCTGACACACTACACTTGTGCCATTTTTCTTTAACATTACTTACTCCATTTTGAACATTCTAGTTATACACTACTCAAGGCACACAGACACATATCTTCTTCAGTGAAGATCATGCCAGACACTTACAGACCCCTAAACAACCAGGCATTAATTTTACACTCATTCTGATGCACAATCAAAAAAGATCTGGACTCAAACTGAGAAGAATGCCCAACCCCTACACTTCCATGTGATGAAAGTAAAGGATCCAACTGTGTAGCAGTTACATCTGAGCATTTCCTACCATCTGTTCCAACGCCACGTCTTGTATATTCCTTTTCCTTCTCCTGCTGGGCTTGCAGCAGAGCCTCTGCCAGAACACGTGCTACAGAACCAGGAGCTGACTGCTTGAGGAAATCCAGGATTTTCTGCAGATTTGGGTGCTTGGGAGGTTCCCAGAAGTCCTCAGGGTGATGTTGTAGCCAGAGCT
Organism: Aspidoscelis marmoratus; assembly: GCA_014337955.1. Lineage (NCBI taxonomy): Eukaryota > Metazoa > Chordata > Lepidosauria > Squamata > Teiidae > Aspidoscelis > Aspidoscelis marmoratus. The sequence continues at coordinate 4,461,103 of MTQE01002560.1, read as the reverse complement.
CCAACACATGAAACACTTCACTACAGCCAGAAATGAAACAGAATCACACTAAAAATGATACCTTGCTGGCTTTGGGCTGTTTCCCTTGATATCACTATTCCTGGGGAAATCTGCTTGTTCTAATTCATTTTCCTTATCTACACATCTTTCTGTCTCTTTTCCTACTGCCCTTCCCACATTAACTTTTCCCTACTTCAGCTTTGGAGTTGAGTTGCCTTTTTTATCAAACACTTACAACACCTTCAGTTTTTCTCCCATTTGGAAGGCTTTTTCTATTCTTCCAGCAGCCCTGTCAGTGCTCCAGCCTCCACAAGGAGGCTCTGAGTTTTCTCACCCATGTAGGGAGGAGATTTCTTTTCAATGCATCCTGACACATTGCCTTGACTATATCTGCTGTGCCGTCACATCAACTTCCTTGAACTTTGGACTATGCATGATGCATGGTGATTGGTTGATGGGAGAGTGCAAAATGACTTCTCACTTCTCTTGCCCACACAAACCTCTACAAATATACATTTCCAGGCACATGAAAATAAAACAGAATAAGGTAAGGGATGCATTTTTGGACCGGTGCTGTTAAAAGCGCTCTGCCAAAAATGTGGATTACAAAGACTGTAATCCACATTTGTCACAAGACCTCTCTTTTATATGCTACAGTTATGCTTTAAAACTTGTGTTCAGAGTCTGAATTTGAATTTTGCTCTAAAAAATTGAAGCTTCAGGTCACGCTCATTTACTATTATGGGGAAAGAGAAGTAGCTATAACTACTTCCCTCTTGATAAGAGCACTGGAAAACATGGCAAATTCTAGACAAGTAGGTCAAGAGGTTCTCCCCTCCACCCCTTTTCTCATACTTTTAAATCCCATTTCCATTCCCACTCAGAAGGAGGAGTCATTTGAATTCTATCAAAACATTTGCAAAATATGATTAAAGTTGCAGGTATGTTCTTCCCTTCAGAGGGCATGAATCCCACCAACTGTGCTTTTTTTAAATATTATGATTGAAATGTAGTAATCACTTTAATTTTAAAATAACACACACACACTAATTTATGGTTTCAGCAATTCTTTTCCAACTACAGCCTTCACTGTTTTGGACTGTTGAGAATGCCACCTTTGTCAAGTTAAGGATGCAAAAGTACATGTGAAAGTCTACCCTGAGGTGGCCTCCAGGTGGTGGAACAACCTCCCTTAGTGTGTCTATCCCCTTAACTGTATGCTGTATATTTAAACCATGGTGAAAATACAGCTCAACCTTGGCCCTTTAGTGGAAGGAATAGCTCATTTCCATGCTCACTTATCCTATCCCAGATCAGGGTGAGATGGATTGCTGTTTGGCTGTGCTAAGGCTGTCTGCATGGCAGAGGCCCAGACATAGAAGCACTGACTTCTGCTGCCGCTTCCAGCAGCATTTTCCAGTGCACCACTGAAATGGTCCCAGTGCTGTATTCTGCACTGTGAGACATGGTTTCTGCATCCCCTTTGTGATGCTCCTGCTAGTCCAGTTCTGAACCTCTTTAAAGAGGTCCATCCTTGGACTGGAACACCTTGCCATTTTGGGACCCTATCCTGGTCTGTGGGCCTTTTTGCACTTGCAAAATGGCGACTATTGGGCACTCTCTGGCACAGAGCATATGCACACCACAGAGACACTTCCATCCCGGAGCATGTCCCAGCATGCGTGGCCATACCAATCTTTGATAACTGTGGAGCAGCTCCTAGTACAGCCCCAAACACAGCCTTTGCACCTATTTCTGTGTGAAGGCTGCGTAGGGGCAGGGCAGAACAACTGAGGCTGCACAGTCATATACCACGTTGCCCAGTTGCCATAGCAATGGACTGACACACATGGCCATTGCTGCACCAAGGCCACTGATCCCACATGGAAGAGTTTGAACTTCACCTGCTGTTCTGGGTAGGTCTGGGATGGGACCAGTGTTCATGAAATGAATGCCAGCCTGCCTCTCTGATCTTAACTTCCATGGGACATTGCTACCAGCAGGCCTCTGGACCCTTTCATGTTCTGCAACAAAAGGAGAGTCTGCGCCAGCTGACATACTAGACCAGAAAGCATGCTAGGAGCCTCTTGCAGTCTGTACCAGTGTACATTTGCTGATCTGGTATACAGGTTAGTGCAGAATAATCCAAAGGTAAGTGTGATAAGTGCCATCTTTCCCTTTCTGGGATTGTTATTTGCTCCTTTAGTGAATACATTTTAAATGGTGTTTTTCTATTATTTTTATTGGAACCCACCCTAAGACCCTTTTGTTTAGGGCAGGATAAAAATATAAATGAATACAGTACTTTCTAACAGTCCCACTGCCCACCCTCTCTACATGCACATTATCCAGTGCCTCACTTGTCAGGTCCCAGTGGTAACAGCAGCTCCAGGACCTGTGCAGGGGTAGTGAAGGCCCGATAGGTGGCAAGGAAGCTGGGTATGTAGCCAACGTCACCCTCCATACTTGCGGACACTAGCCACTTCATCAGCCTTGGAAGTGTGGCAGCTCGTATGATGCGCCTCTTGCACGTGCGGTATTGTATGAAAGGACACTCTGTTGTGCTGGGATCATCCTGCTGGGAAACCAACAGGCATAGCAGAACTGAGGAGGAGGATGCACAAAGAAGAAGAAGAAGTGTTGGTTTTTATACCCCGCTTTTCTCACCCTTTAAGGGGACTCAGTGGCTGACAAATCTTCTGTTCTTCTCCCCACAACAAAAAACCCTGTGAGGTAGGTGGGCCTGTGAGAATTCAGAAAGAGAGCTGTGACTAGCCCAAGGTCACCCAGCTGGCTTCGTGTAGGAGGGCAATATCAAACCTGGTGACTCACAGATAAGAATCCAACATTCTAACCACAAGACCAAACATCACCATTCCTTCTTTTATCTTTATAGGGCTATAGGGCTAAATCCATCGTCCCATGACTTTCAACAGGCTTTGTGGGTGACTCCAAATGCAGCCAGACTAAGGCTCTTTCCACACAGGACAGAGTCCCCATGGGCCTCCCTTCCACAAGCTAGTTCAGGATGAGTGAGGCTGCCCCATGGTAGCACATTCTGACTGCATAAAATGGAGGATAAACCAAGCTAGGGCATCCAAAGTGATGCCCTGGTCTGGTTTACTGATAGACCTCAGCATCAAGGTCCACTGGCATGCTATTACCTTATCCAGGAATAACAGACTATGCACAGAAGGCACATTACACCCTTTGCTGGAGTGCGGGGTGGGAGGAGGACATTTTGGTGTTGTAACAGGTCACAGCACCAAACCTGGGATGGGGGGGCAAGAATGCTGAGAACCAAAAGCTGGTGCAGCTTTTGGAGCCAGTAGCAGGGACCAGGCATATGTAAAGAACTGAATGTAAGAAAATCCATATTTGTTTGAATAGATCCCCTTCAAATGTGGTAGGATTCTATTCAACATGAATGTATTTGTATGCATTCGTATGAATACCCTGTAACATATCTGCTCTGAAAGCGGCACTCTGACCTGAATCCACTTCTAATCCGCTCTCGATCCATTGCAGACGTGACTGGCACAGCCACTTTCCCACCTCCCCAGTTTAACGAATGTCCAAACTATTCGTATGAATGTCCAAAACATTGGTATTCATATGAATGTTAATGTACGAATGTCCTAACATTCTATTCATGAACGAATGTCCAACTTTGGATGAATTCGGATGAATAACTAATGTTAGGAATATTTGTGCACATCCATAGCAGGGACTGGTTTGGGACAGGCTGGCTGTCCCCATGTGGATGCATCTGTCCCATGCCAATGGCAACCTGGGCCAGCCGGGAAGAGTTGTATATTCTTTGTCAGGCTGTTCCACCTTGGCCCAGGATAAGCATGGAAAATTCAAAAAGGGGGTTAAGTGCAATGCCTGGAAGATATGGCATACTGTTGGCTAGGATTAACCCTTAAAAGGCCCTCTTTGCTTTGTTAACAAGTGATGTCAGGCTGATTAATCTGTCCTTTTGGAGAAATTTGAGTTGTTGGGCTTTTAAAAGAATACACTGGGTGGGTGAATGTGCATTAAGCTGGGCGTCTCTGGTGCAATTTTCAGTCTTTCTGCCTTCCTCAGGTATGGTGCTCTCAGCCACACAGTAATTTTATACAACTGAAGGGCCTTATTTAGTTTTTAGTTGTGCTTCAGATATAGAGATGAAGTTATACTTCCTGTGGTACTTGCTGAGCAGCACTGATTACTGTATGCATGTGTCAATCAGTTCAGTTCACTTCAGTTTATTATTAATGTCATTGATAAAATAAAAATAAAAAATATACTCATGTAGTGTACAAAGGGAATGAAAGAATAAATTTACAAAATGCAAAAACATCTATGGAAATAAAGGACATTAGCTAAGTTATATGTTTTGTCGGATTCATAAGAGAAGTCCTGCTGGATCAGGCCACGGCCCATCTAGTCCAGCATCCTGTCGCACACAGTGGCCCACCAAATGCTCATGGGCATCTCGAACAGAGACAAGGACAAACCTTTTCCTTCTCTCAAATCCCAGCAAATGACCTTAGAAGTGCCCTGCTTTCTCCCCTAGCCTGAAAGATGTACCTAGGCATTCATTCTAGTAGCCGTCGATATATCTGTCATCCATAAATTTCTCTAACCCTACCTTAGACCCATCTAGACCAGTAGCTTTTACCACCTCTTCCATCAACAAATTTGATAAACTGATGACCCTCTGGGTGAAGAATTACTTCCCCTTGTTGGATCTGACTCTCCTACCCATCAGCTTCATAGAGTGCCCCCTGGTTCTAGTGTTGTGTGATGGAGAAAATAAATTTTCTCTATCCACCTTTTCTATACCATGCATAATTTTATATACTTCAATCAGGTCCTCTCTTAAACACCATCTCTCCAGACTGGAGAGGCCTAGATGTTGCAGCTTGGTTTTATAAGACCCTTGATCATTCTGGTTGCCCTTTTCTGCACCTTTTCCAGTTCCACAATATCCTTTTTGAGGCGTGGTGACCAGAATTGCACACAATATTCCAAATGTGGACTCACCATAGAAAACCATTTATAAAGAGGCAAAATGACACTTTTCTATTCCCTAATTATTTCCAGCATTGAATTAGTTTTTTTCGCTGGTGCTGTGCACTGGGTTGACACCTTCATTGAACTGTCCACCAGAACCCAAAGATCCCTTTCCTGGTGTGTTGCAGAAAGCTCAGCCCCCATCAGTTTATAGACATAATTTAGATTTTTGGCCCCAATGTGCATTACTTTGCACTTGTTAAAATTAAAGCACATTTGCCACTTGGTTGCCCAGTCACCCAATGCTATGAGATCCCTCTGGAGCTCTTGGCAATCTCTTTCAGTTTTTACTACCCTAAATAATTTAGTATCATCAGCAACTTTGCTATTTCGCTATGTATCCCTTTTTCTAGATCATTGCTGACTAAATTAAAAAGCATTGGTCCCAACACTGAACCTTGGGAGACCCCAATTTTTACCTCTTTCCACCCTGAGAATTGGCCGTTTAGAATGGAAGCATTCCCTGTATATGGCACATACCAGGTGGTGTCCTTTGGTGGCAGCTGGTTCTGCCTTCATTCGGTGAAGGACAATGCTGTAGATGGCTCCATCTTCTGCCTCTTCCCCCCATTGCTGTAGGGGTGTCTGATGAGAGAAGAAACCAGAGTAGATCTAAGACAAGGCCCTATGGAGTGCCTAGGGCAAGGTAAAGCAAGGACATTAACTGATAAGAATAATTTGGAAGATAGAAGTTGTGTCAGCACACATGGAAGAGGATTACCTGTGGGCAGAGGGATACAGAATACCTTTGCATATTCCAATGCAGCAGGGCATCTGAAGTTGCCAAGGCTGAGAGATTTGCTCTCCAAATGCCTCTTGCCATGGTGGTTAGGTGTCACCCTATCCAGGGAGCATCTTATGCCACCAAGAATGGAGACAGAAAGTCTGAGAGGTGTCTCCCATGGAAAGTGAAATCATTGAGAACAAATAATTGTTTCTACAATCCCTGGGTTTAAAAGACAGATAGAACATTATATTTCCAGCCTTCCTCCACACCTGATCACTTAGTTGTTGTTTTTTAGTAGCAAAAAGTCCTGGAGACACAAACTTTCTTCTTGATATTTGAAACACAGAGAAAGAGAGAGTACAAAACTTGTGTTCTGTTGTTCCTGCTCCATTCGGGTGACCTTCCTTGTCATTTCTGATGGAGAAAAGCCACCCAACCGGTCTAGTAAGAGGTGGAAATGTAATACCAACACCATCTGCACCGTTTGGTGCCAGGTACCAGGTAGAAGACACAGCCAACGCCAGCTCTTTCCACCAGCAAAAAGGCGCAGAATTATGTATGCAAACCTAGTCCCATTTTATTTGGACCCCAAAGAACAAGTTCTCTTTTCCCTTAAAAAAAACAAAAATCCTCCAGTATATTTCTTAGACTGTGATTCTGTATTAATTTGTCATTATTGTAGGACTTAACAGTGAGAAAATAATAAGCACATCTAAAAGAGTGACTACATTAGTGATGCTCCAATGCATCCCGATGACAGAGTAAATCATTTAGAGATACTAAAAATCAGTGTATTAAGTCAAAAAATATGCCTCATATTTGAGCATATACTTCATATGTTTCAGCCCTTTTGCTTTTATTTTGTTTTATGCTCTGCATTATTTATATTTTAAAAATATGTAAAACAAGTACAAAGGGAGTGGTAATGGGTTGCTTTGTTTGAGTTTTGGGGACCAAAACTGGAGAAGGGAACGGATCAAAGAGATTCAGAACTTGGATAAGACACTTTAACTGGAAGTTTTATTCTGTACCGCAGCTTTTATCGTTAGGCAACACTATCCAGACTGAGAGCCATTTGATCAGCTGTGCCCTTCCAGCTGTTCTCGTGTGACACCACCCACCAGTTGGAGATCAGGAACATCTGGAAGGGCCACAGCTGAGGTGTGAGAGGGGGGGGGCTTCGGCTTAGAGCCTTGGGCGAGGACAGTGACACTCCTGGGTTTCAACGAATCTGGCAAGGCTGCCCTGAAGACAAAAGGCAGGAAGGAGATCAAAGTGAATCGCCTTGTTATTTTTGGAAGAAAGGCAGGATACAAACGCTGGCTCTTTCCAGCTTCTCTCACACAGCTGAGTCCTCACAGATAACACCCAAAAACATCCAGGGGGGGGGGAGTTACATATCCTTCACAAGAGCTGCCCTCCCATTCCTCTTCTCTCATGCCAGCCCTGGCTCAGCGGTGGGTTTGCCGTGGCCAGTGCAGTTTTAAAAGCCACTCGGCCGATGCAGTTTGGGGAGCGGAGAAAGCTGCCCCCGGGCCCGTCGAAATTCCTTCTCCTTCGCCCTCTTTTGGCTCCGGCTCAGCCACGCTCTCCCCCCACCCTCCACCCCACCCCCCGAGGGTTCCAGCTCCCTGGCCTCCCTCCTACCATGGCGATCTCGGATTTGCCCATCTGCGCTCCTCCACGTTGGCAGCCTCCGGCGATTCCTGGCGGGGACTCGTAGGGGATCTCGCCCGGGCAGCAGCGCGCCGTCTGGAAAACTTTGTTGAAACCAGCCCTCCGCCCCCCGACGGCTGCCGTGGCTGGCTAACGCAGCAGCGGGGAGGGGCGCCCGGCGCCGGCGGGAAAGAGCAAAGCCGTAGCAAGGGGTGGGGGCGGCCGGGTGGATGCCCAAAGCGGACGGGGCGGGGGAAGGGAGGTGTTGCATCCGGACCCCGGGTACGATCGGGGACTGCGGAAAGGACTTAGACGAGTCCCTCCTCGTCCCCTGGGATGCTGCAAATTCCTCGGGACGGCGTCGCCACGTCCACCTTTGCGCCTCTCACGCGGTGTCGTGGATAGACCGTGGAGAGCGACTGTGAGGGAGCAGGAAGATAGAGGAAGTTTGCACATTTCCTCCCGCGGGAGTGGTGCGATGCGTGGGCAACGCCGACTCCCCCCGTGGGCCGTGGGGAAATGCCCCCCCCATGTGCCAGATGCTCATAGTGACTGCCACGTCCCTCCCTTTGCGCTGCCCTGATTTTGGCGGGCGATGCTTGGCCGTGACGGCGTCGTTCATTCCAGCCGTCCAAAGGACCAAGGCGCGAATAACACGGGACGCCGCCAGCCAGGCTTCGCGGTATCTCCGAAGGCCATCGGCGTCACCCCACTTGCCGTCGGAGCGGGAAGGAGGAGGCCGCACGTCCTCCCTCGTTAGCCAGCAAGGTCATGTCTCCCTCTCTGCTGGAGGGGGCGTCCCTCCCGCATCATTTTACCACCAGTATCACGCAGGGAGATAGAAAGTGTCAGCCTAGTTGCCTCAGCAACAGGGATTTTATTCTTCCCCTGGTTCTAAAGGGGGGGGGGGAATGGAGGGGAGATGAGTCTGGGAGCTCCATTCTAATATCTAATTTTCCAGCAACAGATGAGCACAGGGTGAAACAAGCCTGCGGTCACACCTACATGTTAATGCAGCTTCAGTCCACTTTCAGTGTGGAAGAACACAGCGGCGAAGTGATTTGCCATTCTCCTTCCATGTTATCTAAGGGAGATTTTCTGAGGTAAAACCAAAAACAAACAGCTTGTCACTTTACCGTGTGTTATCTCACTCCAAAGTGGACTGAAGCTGCCACAAAATGTAGGTATAAACAGAGCAAGAGGGGCTCAGAGCTTTTCTACACTGCTTTTCTCACCCATTTAAGGGGACTCAAGGCGGCTGACAAAGCTTTCTATTCTCTCCACAACAGAGCACCGGGTGAGGTAGGCGGGCCTGTGAGAAGAGAGTTGTGACTAGCCCAAGGTCACCCAGCTGGCTTCATGAACAAGAGTGGAATCAGACTTGATATTCCCGGATAAGAGTCAAGTTCCCTAACCACTAGACCAAACTGGCTCAGACCAAACAAGGACCTAGGCTGTGGTCACACCCTCAACTGTAAACCTTCTTCAATCCATCTTAAGCTCTGACTGCTCACATCTTTTCATTAGTCCACAGATAAAACAGATGGAAATGAAAAGATGTGAGCAGTTAGACCTTAAGATGGACTGAAGAAAGTTTAAAGTGAAGGTGTGACCACAGCCATATAGATACTGTTGGGTCTGGTTTCACATACTAACCATTCAAAGGGGATGGAGACACTTGGAGAGTTGAGCATAGTGTCCTCTCACTTCCATCCTGAGACGCTTTGCTCACGTGTAATGATTGTCCAGCTTGGCTACTTGGGACTAGATGAAGCTTCTGCTCTTCAGCACCTGCAAATGCTAGACCTGAAGGCTCCAACTTTAATGCAAACTCCAAATTCCCCGGCGTGGGACCACACTGCACTATCTAGCTATGAGCAACACAGGCACAATATTTCCTTGGTGGCTTGTTTGCAATAACATGGAGGGGAAAAGGGCAGATTGTTCTCATGAGAATGATCACCTGAAGCATGTAATTTAAAAACAATGTTGTGCAGGCATGTGTGAAGCTCAACTGGAGGAATTCTGTTTTGTGTTTCTCTTGCAAGAATCTTGAGCAAATAGAACTTCCATGTTTCAGTTCAGGTAGGCTTTAGCTACGTGTCAGTTAATCCACTATCAGGCCTGAGTTGAAAGAAGACAGTACTTTTCATCAATCCTTCATTCTTCACAAAGCATATAACTTTTTAACGTTTGCAGAGCCCTTGGTAAGAGCATGAACACATTAGCTGACTTTGGAGAGGTAAAAACTAATAAAGGTATGCAGGATTTCAGGGCCAGTTTCAATTCTATTTAAATCCTATCATCCTGGAAAATAGCATAACAGCTCCGAAAATGATACAAATAGTATTGTGACAGCTTTAAAAATAACAAGTTTATAATTGCATGAATTACAATTCACATATGGAGGGAGATATGCCAAACTTCTTCTCTACAGGAATCTTTAGGCACTTCCTAGTCATGTCTTGTTCATTTCTAGCTGTGGGTAGCCTTTGGTGTCACCTTTGGCAATGGTGTCACCAGATGCATCAATATTGTTTGTCACATGCACTAACAAAATTTCATATTTAATCTTGGGTTGTTTGATTTCTCAATCACATTTTAAGCATATACAGTATAAATAGCCAATAGTAGGAAGGGTATTCTCAAATATAGAATATGACATTTATATGGGGAATGAGATTTATAATACCTTCAATTAATTTATTATACCAAATGTAACTGTTCTAATCTATGGTTTCCACGTTTTAGTATTTAGTGTTTTATCATATGCTGTGATTTGCCCTGGGATCTAATCACAATGGGATAAATTTTTTATTAATAAATAAACATGAACATCGTGTGTTCATCTTATAAAATACCATTTGCATAATTTTAAGCAAAAATTTATCTTTACAGGATTTCATTTTTGAACCTGTCAATATTGATGTTCAGATATTGTGCAACATCATTTTCAGTAGAAAGAATTGCCAAAGATGCCACACTGCATGATACAGTGATAATCTGGGACCATTCACACTTCAACAGGTCCCAGGAAAGTCTAGGTTAAGTTTGGGACGAGGACAGTGCTTGCAATGTGAACATTGGCCACTGTCCCTGAACTTAGCTACCATGGGATACTATTCCACAGTAGGGATGTGCACAAATATTCATAGGCATTAGAAATCTGATCAAATGTGCCGAATTTCGACATTCAAACTTGAATAGAAAGCCCCAAAATTCAAATGTAAACATTTGAATCAAATTTCAAACTTCAGATCTATTTGTTCAGATTATCTTGACATTCATATGTGTACTGGTTCATATATGATGCATACTTGAAGATCTGAATCTTTCCCACATCTGTACACATTTGTACAGATCCATATGGGATGAAAACGGGTTGCATACTGGATAACTACAGGATGCATGCGGATGTGGGGGAGATGCATACGGGCACATATGAGTGTTGTCGACATTTGTATGTGCAGATTCGAATAAATTTGAATGAATATTCGAATTTGGTAAATACGATTTGAATCTTGTTAAATTTGAATTTAAAAGATTCAAATCAAATCAGATTTTTGGGTATTCAATTCGATTCAAAGAGAATGTCAAAAAAAACATTTGTGCACATCCCTATTCCACAGAGGTTAAGTGTGAAAATGCCCCAAGTCAGTGGTGCCTTAGGGGGCAAATCATATCACTGCATTAAATGAAATAAGTCATATTTTACAAAATGTGTAAACACAAAACCATGCTGCCGAAAACCTGTGTTACAGAAGGGAATTTACATGTTATCAATTCTTACTTGGAATTACCAACCATTCTTGTTCTAGAATATTTATTTTTCTGGAGCTGCACAAGAGCTCCACACAAATTGTCTTGGACAAATTATTCCCAAACTTCTTTCCCTTCAGAAATAGTTTCGTTGTGCTCTCAAATCTAAAACTGTCAAGTTTAGTATACCAGAATTTTGTCAAGAACTGCTTCTCCTGTGTAATGGAAGGCAAGCATATTCCAAAAGTAGAAGCCGCAACCAACACAAACTGTATCAGCTGCAATTTGCCATACTGATGGAGCTCCACAGCATATGTTTACACAAGAATAACCTTGCCTGATTTCAATGAAATATGCTATTGAATAAGACTGAAGTGTGTTTCTCTAAGGTCCATTGAACTTGGCTTGGTACCTGCATAATTTACAGTCTTACTCATCTGTTTGGAACTAATGTGTACATAGGATTGCCCCTCCTATAAATAAAATGGAACACTTGTGGGTAATCTTAGAACAACTCAGGAGCTGAATATCATAAATTTACCGTATATTCCGGCATATAAGACGACCAGGCGTATAAGACAACCCCCAACTTTTCCAGTTAAAATATAGTTTGGGATATACTCACACCGTATTAAGATGATGACACCCGGCGTATAACACAACCCCTGACTTTTGAGAAGATTTTCCTGGGTTAAAAAGTAGTCTTATCCACCAGAATATACAGTATTTCTCTAAATATTTAGCCATATCACGTAGATTGCATATCGGTGAATTTGCCTTCTAATGGAACACTTAGGACAGTATCGATTCCTTGTAATTATTAACCCAATACATTAAACTACGTGTAAAATATCCCATTTTGTTGATCTCTGCACCATGTAGAATAGCTGGGACTAATTAAATGTATTTTACAAAGTGCTTGTGCCTGATAGATGGGCATATTAGATACTGGCTCAGTGAACATAAGAGGATGGCCACAGCCCATCTAGTCCAGCATCCCATCTCATACAGTGGTCCACCAGTTGCTTCTGGGCATCTCAAGCAGAAGGCAAAGGCAAACCCCTCCCTTGTTCTATGTGAACTCACTTTTTGATAAAAGACACTATACATAAATATATACAATATACACAAATCAGCAGTCAGGCTGGGAAGTATTTAAAGTATCCTAGAGGTCTTTGACACATGCGCAATTGCCATGGAGAGCTTCTCTGAGCCAGTTATTCCAAGTGAAGGAAAGAAAGACTGGAGTAATACCCATTTGTATCTTGAATCTGGATAATTGTAAGTAGTGTCTGTGATTTTCAGTGGCAAGTCTAAATGTGGTAAGTTATGCTGTATTTAATTGTTTTACATTTTTAAAAAAGGTGGCATGTTGAGGGCAGATGAATGCTCAGGAAACTCTTACTGTATTTGAACTACAGAAACTGTATGCATGACATAGCCTTTTAGGGAAAATGAGAGGGAGAAATAAAAAAATAAAAATAAATACCTATTATTGGCTGCAAGACAAACTATATGGCATGGGTGGAAGGACAAAATGAAATGGACAAAAGATTGATGAAAAGATTATGTATGGGAATTATTTATATTGGATATGATAAGTGATAGAAGAAGAGTTGGCTTTTATACCCCACTTTTCTCACCCATAAGGGGTCTCAAAGTAGCTGACCAACCTTCTGTTCTTCTCCCCAAACAGATACCCAGTGAGGCAGGTGGGGCTGTGAAAGTTCAGAAAGAGAGCTGTGACTAGCCTAAGGTCACCCATCTGCTTTCATGTAGGAGTGCAGAATCAAACTAGAAGACCTCCAGATAAGAGTATGGCACTCTAATCACAAGACCAAAGAACTGAGGGAAATAAGGTGGAAAAAACAGTAAATCTGGGAAACCTGGAAGATCAAGAGGGAATGGAGGTGGATAATAAAAGATTTCCCTAAAGAAACAGAAGAAATAATTGGGGAACTGGACCTGTAAAGGGTGGTGGTGGAAAATATAAAATGTTGGAATTCAGAATAGTGTTGAAATGTATATTATTATATTGTATTAATTTTTATATATCCAGCAATTTTTAAAAAATTAAAAAGCAAAAAAAAAAAAAACCTACCATGGAAGAGAAGTAGTTGGTTGACCAATAAAAAGGAAATACGGTGAGACTAAAATAATTTACTTTCAGTTGCAGGCCTTTTTAGGCTTCAATGAGTGGTCACAAACTAGATGGATATGAAAAACCGCTGACTTGTGCACAGTAGAAAGTATCATCCATAAACCTTGATGCGATGTAGCCAACTGCTGTCTCTAGGCACAGAAATGGTATCACTCAGGCAAAGGCACAGAAATAGTAGCACTCAGCCTAAAGAAGGTTTATTGCCTTATACACAACAATTCACACAATTTGATATGACTGGTTCTTCAGTCTTCTCTGCCTTCCTCAACAGCTGTTAACAGTGACCAGGGGGATAGTACCACGCAAAGTAAGGACAGTAATAAGGATTGTTCAGGGTATAAAGTTCATGCAAGGCATACAGATTAGTCTGGAGGACAGCTAGATACATCTTCCCTCCTTCTTGATAAGCACTGGGGCCAGCCCTATCCCTGAAAAAAGCCCATGTTTCTCGCAGGTCTGAAAGGCAGGAAAGCAGGAGCTATGAATTGTTGCAGCTCACTGTGGGTCCCTGCCTGTTTTGCGTGGGGCGGAGGAACAGATCCACAAAAGGGTCATGTCTCTCTTCTCCTGAACCTGCAAACATGATGAGAGTAAAATCGTGGAAGTGGCATGCATGGAAGGCTAGAGGCCAGGAGGTCATCTTTAATAGCCAAGGATTCTGAAGGACATTTGCGTCTGAGGAAGGTAGGGCTACAGAAGGTGTAGTCACAGCTTCCCATCCTTCTTCCGGTAGCGGGTCCGCCGCTTTGTCTTGGAATCTATGATCTGCTGAGACTGGCGCTTCAGGGCGGCCCGGGTCACCACATCAGCATCATCTTCTGGACTCTCCTCCTCATCTGTGAAGATACCAAAGAGTATGAGATACTGGACAAAGGCACAATCACAGCGTCCTAAACCCAGAAGCCCACAACCATAGAGAAAGACTGTCCCATTGACACCACAATTGTTGCATCATAAAGGATACAGAAGTATAGATGTGCGATAACCATGTTTGAAGCAGCAGCATACGCATACATATTATATACAGAAAGATCATTCATGCTAGATGCTGAGAAGGCTTACCCCGGATAGCAGAAAGGGCTAGTACAGAACCTATAAAAGCAGTTATCAGAAACCTTAAAACTGAGACTGTGCAGACACTGTGCAATCAATAGTATAATGTGCCATAGGAAGAGGGCAGAAGAAAAGTTATTTCTTGCGTGGCATTTAAGTTATGCAAAAGTACATATTTTCTCTTGTTTTGCATAACCTATTTTGTGCAATTAATTTCAGGTTTTGAATGGTGGGAAGACCTAACAATGGAAGTTCCATCCTGAAATATTAAAATACAAGTGGGGCATTGTATATTAAAACCTGTCTTCTCAACCATAGCAGAAGAAAACACTTTTAATAAAGATCAGCAAGCTGATTCCTGTGTTTACAAGTGCATTCTGTATTACGTGGAATTGTGGCATGGCTAAGACCACAAACAGCAGGCAAGTATGAGAAAAGCACTGGCCTTAAATGTTCTGTGTACAGCTGCAATTTTGCATTGCATTGCATTTCTAATGCAGAGGACCTGCCACAGAGAACAAACTCTCCATAGGCCGCGTTTCAATTATAAACTTAATTCAGTTTCCCTAAACCGAAATAATAGAACCGGATGCAAACACGAATTTGCCTGATCCCATTACTTTCAACTCAATCCGGATTCTGAGGATCGTAGGTGGCTTACGTGACTCAAGGGGGGACTCAAGTGGCTACTTTTTAAAAGCCGCTTTTCGGGGCTGCCCTGCCCTCTTTCTCCTGGCATGAACGTGCCACCCATAAGGGACCCCTTCAGGGAGCCTGGCTGGGTAGCTGCCGCTTGCCTGGATGGAGGAAAAACGGCAGCGGGCAGCCAGTGATTCTTTCCCCTCCTCTCCCCAATGCCCAGGGCACACAGCAGCAGCAACTCAAGCCCCCTTCGCCCACTCACATCCACATCCACAGCCTTAAAAACTGAACCTGCAGCTGCTTTCCTTTCCTTTCCCTTTTTTAAAGGCCAGAACTTTCAAAATTGTGGAGAATTGCAACATTGTTATCAGATGTGAAGTGGTTGGATTGCTACAGTGTAGCAGCTGCTTTAATGGGTGGATTTTTACAATAAAATCACTATCTTTGGAAACAAGCTATTGGGGGAGGGAAACCCTACACAAGCATTCTCATCCCTTATCACGGTACCGTTCCCACAGTAAAAAATGTAAAACGTTTGAAGTGCACGAACTGGAGTGAGACCTGTTGAAATGAGGATTAACATTTTCAACGCTTTGGGGCGATTTAACACGCGGAAAGCATGTTAAGCCAACCTGACATGGGAACTGCGAGGATTGAAACCATTTTGAAACAGAAATAAGCTTATAAGGGGAACACGGCCACAGTCAGCATGACCAAGTGTCAGAAGATTTACAGGCTCATAAGGGACCCCCAGCTCTTTACTTACCATAATACATGTCTTGCTTCTGTGCTACAGGGAGTTTGACTCTCGTGTTGTAGGAAGGTAGCCTCCTCTCAAGTTTAGAATGGAACTACAACAACACAGATCAAGGTATAGATTAGGATAATAGGAAGAATTATGAAGAATACCAGCAGAATATTAATAAATATTCTACACAATATATGGGAAATTGAAGAGTTAGTTAGGAAAAAATTGACTTTGAGTCACCTCTATTTCTTCAATTCTTCGGAGAAGCTCCTTCGTGTCTTGATCCTTGAGGGAATCCATCAGGAACAACAGCTTCTCCTCTGTTTGAGCCAGCAGATCAAGCACATAGTCACTGGCCTTCTCATCCAGTTCCATGGTAGAAAGCTGGCTGTTTTCCTAGAGAATAGAACAGATGCACTTGCTCTGGCAAAACAGAACTAAGCATAAATGGCTACTAGAATTGATGCCTAAACACATCCTCTGGGCTGGGGAGATGGATAGGATGCCTCTGGAGGCTAATTGCAGGGATTTGAGAGCAGGTGATGGTTTTGCCCTTATCTTTGCTTGAGATGCCCCATGAGCAATTGGTGCGCCACTGTGTGGGACAGGATGCTGGACTAGATGGGCTGTGGCCTGACCCAGCACAACTCCTCTTATTAGCTCAGATGAACAAGAAAAAAGAAACATAGAAGTCTTGCTTCCTAGTTGCTGTTTTAGGTCTAACTTTTCAATTCCTTTACTTCTCAGTGCCCTCGTTACCCCTCCCTTCCTCTTTTAAAAGATTCCATATGGCATGTGGAGATGCAGTGCAACTAAACAGTGAAGACAGGGGCTGATTCACACTCTGGTCCGTAGTCAACAATCAGGCAACGCCTGCGGAAGAGAATCTGCACCTGGAGGAGGCTCTTACAGCCTCCAGGCATCCCCTGCTTTCCCAGAAGTTGCCTAATTGTTGATTAGGTGTGGAGCACAAAATCATGCTCCACAGGCTCCTGCAAGCGCAACTGCAGAGTGTCATCATCATCCTGGCAATGGTGCCGATGCACACAGTGTCACAGAGGGTGCCACACTCAAGATGGTGGCACCCTGAAGAGAACTGGCCCTGGAATCGATCAACAGATAAGTGACCAATTGTGCAGGACTTAGGTTGTAAGTGACTAGTGCTCACAATTCCGAGTACCAGCCAATGTTGGGTGATTGCGCTCTTTTCCCATCCAGCGGATGGGAAGGGAAGTGCAAAAATGCCCAGGAAGTCCTCGGGTTAGTTAGCATCATGCACGCAAGGGGAAGGCAGATGGGCGGGACAAGGACTCACCAGCTTGATGTGCTGCAATTTGGAGGCCAAATGCTGAACTCCAGCCTTCGCATTGAGAAGGACCCGGTTCACTTTGTCCAGTTCTTCCTTGGTTGCATCACGCCTCTTCTCTTCCTTCTTTAGGTGGGCATTTAATTCTTTCATCAGATTCTGGACCCTATGGAGTAGAGAGTGGGGAAGGGGCTACAATGGGCTCCAGAGAGGAAGAATTAGGATTCAGCTCTTAGCTGTCTCTGCTGTACCCATAACAAGCACCTTCAAAGTAGTGAGCAAGAAGAAGGGGCAAGCCCCTTGCATGACTGGTAACAAGCATGCCCTGCCATTGCTCACAGCAATCCAAGGAACCAACTTACCCCACTTTACGGGCCTCTCCTGAATATTTGGTGTGTTCAAGTTCACGAAGAAGTGAATCCTTCTCCTCTTTAAGTCGGACTAGGGATTCTTCATTCTCATTCTTCATTTCTTCCAGGTGGTTGAAGGTTGCTTCTTGTGCCAGAAAGCAGGCAACAACTTCCTGTTAAAGAGAACATGGATCCTATTCAACCAGCTGGTCCCTTGCCCAGTCTGCAAAAAATATTCTACATAAAGCAGATTGGCAAGATTCACACAGTTGAGACACAGCAGAGCTGCCAGCAGATACTGATATAGTCCTATTAAAAGGTATTGGTGAGAGAGAGTACAAACATAATGGAAAGTCCTGGTAGCACTTCACTGAACTGTAGGAATTAGTGAATGGTGGATTCTTTGGACTCAGGAACCTTCAGTGTTTTTGATAGAAACAAACCGTAGAAACAACACAAATCTAGTAAAAACACAAACCTTTCATGGACCTGTTGCCCTGCTTGCTACCTGAGATCAGTATGTAAGACATTTTAACAGAAACTATAAAAAGTGGCCTGACGTTTTCAGGGAATGGCCTATGCCCTCCGGAAAAGTTTTATTGGGCTTTAAGAGTTCAATTGATTACACTAAAACACAGGTATACTATAAGGCCCTAAATGTCACTAGAAAAGTTCTAGATTTCATATATTTGGACCAGCACCACCCCCGGCAAATCAACAGTACAAGTGATTCTGATATATACTGGTAAGGGAATTACCTCCAGGTTGTCAGGAAGCCACAACTAATTTGTGTGGAGATACATTGGCTGTGAGCTTAAATCTGCTACCAATAGAATGTGTCAAGCCTAAATGAGGGTGAAAATGGGCACACAGTTTGACTATAAGTGCTTGAATCATCATACTATGGATGATGTCTTGTGAGGGGAAGAAGAAGAGCTACTGGCTTTTCTACCCCGCTTTTCTCACCCATTTAAGGGGACTCAAAGCAGCTGACAAAGCTTCTATTCTTCTCCCCACAACAGAACACCCTGTGAGGTAGGTGGGGCTGTGAGAGCTCAGAAGAGAGCTGTGACTAGCCCAAGGTCACCCAGCTGGCTTCATGGGGGAGTGCAGCATCAAACCCGGTACTCCCAGCATCAAACCCAAGTATTCCTAGGCCAGACTGGCTCACAGGGGAAAGACAAGCTCAAGTGCAGGTTCAAGTGTCAAATCCTGCAGAGCTGTGGCAATGCATAAGGAATACATTTATAATCCATGTTTACCTGGAAGGGCTTGAAGCATCAGTTACACAGTCACCATCCGTGCAGTGATTGGTTAACAGCAGTCAGATATGAATGGCTAGAGCTTTGAGCATATAACCCTTTGCAGCATCAATCACAAAGGGGCAGAAAACAGTCAAGGGGCTGCTAAATGGAAATGAGAGGGTATAGAGCAACCCTTGGCTGAAAAATGCCTTCAGGCATAGGGCAGGATAAAATGCAAACAAACAGCTCTTTAAGGGAGACCATGTTATGTAGATTCTGTCTTTCTACATTTTTCCTTGATCATTTCCTTTGACTATGCTATTCTGGAGGCATTAAAAACATGTTTCTTTCCTTTTTTTGCATCCCATCCTTCACTTAAATGTCCCAGGGTAGTTCACAACAGAGGGTTTCTACAATGGCATAGTCTGCATCTGCTTCATTTCTGTTTTATTGGTTAGTTCGGGGCTGAATTCAGCCCCTTCTGCAAAATTCTGGTTTTAAAAAAGTCAGTGGTTATCAAAAGAGCACATCTATGCCACTCTCCCATGATGCCTACTTCCTTCTACTTTTCAGTTCAGCAATGCAAATAGGGAGGTGCTGACCTAAGACAAAATTCACGGCGTATCTTTCATAGGAGCTGTCTTATTATAGGAAACATTTTCCTTCTTGGACAGCTTTGAAACTTATTCCTAAGCAATATGATTTTATCTTTTGTAAATGTGATGCGGTTACATGACTAATTAATAAAGTTCATTCATTCATTCCTAAGCAACTACTCAAACGATTCTGCTGCTATTTGACTTTGCCTTTTTGCGCTTAACCTCCATGCCACTGAAGTTACATTCAGGGGCGGCGGGTGGCATTTGCACTGTGAGCACCAGCACCATCCCCAACTTAACAAGAGTCGCTAGCAGTGCAGGAGTTCCAGGACACTTCCAATTGCTGCTGTGATCGCAATGCTGAGCTATGGTGTAGAGACAATTTCCCTATACAACATTTGCACCAGGAAGTAGTGCAAACACTGCATCTGTGAGCTTATCAGGAGCATTCTTGATGCTCCCAGTAAAGCTGTGTAGCTGTTTTTACTGCTCCATAGTTACAGCCTCATATGGTCTGAGCCACTCTGGAGTGGAGACAGCGCAGTGGTGTGTGCATAAATTCTCCCAGAGTGTGCCACCCTGATCATTGCCAAAAGGCCCAGAGCCTTCTACTAAGGAAGCCTGAATAGAGTTCCCTCCTAATACCCATACTGAGCTTCCATAGAATCTCAGAATATGTTTTCTACTCAGATGAGGCAGAGCAAATACTTTTCTGCATGGAATTTATATCCTACCTTTTCTCCAATGGAAATTCAAGTAACTAACAGTGACAACTGAATCAATCCCAGATTAGCTACTGTATCTAGGAAACCTCAACTGTACTCCTCAAAAGAATTAGGAGAATGAGTTTTAGCTTCGATCTCATGCTTTCCTCTAAGGAACATGTATGGGAGGAAGGAGGAGTTGACAAGGAGACTGTGAGTAACCTGCTTACATCAGCGTCAGTGACACCTGTGGCTGAACGGATTTTGTCAAGAGCGTCGACTGCAGTGAACATGACTTGTCTGCTTTTCAGGATGGTTGCTTTCTTGACCTGGGGCTCCTTGAGCAGGTCTTCAGTCCCAAATGGGACACGATCCTTTTGGGATTGCTGAAATGGAAAAAATATAACATGAACAAAACCTATCAGCTAACAGTTCTTTGCAAGAAGGGTTTTCATTCGGTTTCTTTTAGTTATATAGGCCTTTTTTTTTACCAGATACTGAAGTAATCATTTTCTGTTTTAATGTTTGTAATGTGTCTCTTCTCTAGTATTGGTCATGGTCAGTTTTAGTACCATTCTGGAGCAGGTAAGTAGATATGTAAAAGATATTATAAAAGGAACAGTATGAACTAGGATGAATGAAACTTTAAGAAGGACCTAAAAATCCTCTATAAGTGATATAAAATGGGCTTAGGTAAAAAAATAATCTTGCTAAGCCATGTGTCTAGCCAAGCTCTTCCATAGATTTAGTGCCATTTCACACTTACCTGACTGGTATAGTATAACAATATCTTATCAGTCAGGTAAGGTAGCAGTGTGGTGGAGGCCATCTACGCTTGAAGTGCTTGCAAATCCCCAGATCAGGCCGTCAGAATTCAAAGTGAGAATAGCCAAAGCAGGCCAGGCCGGATTCGCCATGGCAACATCAGAGGCAATAACCACCATACCCACTCACCATACCACACTTGGAAGAGGGTGCAGATGCAGCATCCAAGAGTGAGTAAGCCGCTCCTGGTAAGTGTGAGGACTGTTTTTTTTATCAGTCTGCTGTTGGATGGCTTTAACAGCCTGCACTGACTTCTGGTGAGTTGTGGAGCTCCTGGTGCAGACACACCTCACCAGCTAGTGGACCAGAGCTTGCTTCAAGGTAAGTGGAAATAGGCACTTATTCTCTTTCCATATCATTAAAGTAATATTGATGATCACTTACTACAAGAAAATGTAAGTCCATTTTACATGAAGAGCCTACGAAGAGCCTCCATCTTCTACAGCCCTTTTCATTCTTCTATGAGAATGAGGGTATACTAAAGTATCTACATGTAGAAGCACATATGTGAAGGAGATCATTGGCTCTAAGGTGATCTGATGGACAAAATATTTAATTCAAAACAGAATGAGTAGATTGGGATGCAGCAATCATTTAAGAAAAGCAGAAGATCACACTATACCCGTCTTTCTGCACGTTCATTCTGTGCTCTCTTTTCTTCAGTTAGCTTCTTCAGATCCTTCAGTTTCTTGTCACGGAGTTTCCGTTCTCGATAAATATTTTCTTCTTGGGTCTGGAGCTGTTCCTGCATAGCAAAGGGGAACAAAAGGTGACTTGTGCTTGTCATTCTGGTGTCAGCTAGGATGTCCTGTGAGGTCTTCTTAAACCTATTCTGGACAGTCGGGTAGATCTGAGGGTGTGGTTTGGGACAAACCTGAATTATTGTGCTGTCTGCACCCCCTTCCTGCTGCTTTCACTTAATCTACTAGAACTATTGGTTTATCCATTTCCCCACTTCCACTTTATTTTCTTGACGTATCTGGGTGACTGATTCAAGAAAACCTTCAGGTACACAAAGAAAGAGTCTGTAGTATGGTCTGCTGTTCTGAACATTATTTCTGCTTTTGTGTTAAATGGGAGTTCTTGCTAAAAGGGACTAGTCTTAATTATGAACTTATTCTGAAGAGGTTTTTATTTGGGAACCCAAACCAGAATAAAGTTTATAAAGCAATGCATATATTTGCAAACATATCTCACCTACAAAGTTTATTAGTGACATAGATGGGGGGGAGCACATTTCTTCAAAGTGGATTGTTCTGAGATTCTCCAGCAATTCAGTATCTGAATATCCTTTCTCCTGCCATCTTTTGACATTATGGTACTTTCTATCCTCACTGTCTTTTTGATATGCTCCAAACCCAGCCTTTAGCATGTACTATGCATTGCCGTCCATCTTCCCAGTGAACCCATTCATCTGTTATTGGATCATTATGGACTGCTTAGGAGATTGTCTCAAGGTGCACAAGGCTACTATTTGCTGAAACAAACCAGGATTGGATCTGGCAAAGCAGGACTGGGCACTACATGAAAGTTATCTTAGATTCCACCATGGAAGAGTAAACACAAAAATGCAGGCACTATGCCTGTGAAACTGAAAAGTGCAACCCCATATTGTGTGCTTCCAACTGTTACCTTATCTTGTATTCAATACTGTGCTGTCTCCCTACCCTTGCTGCATCACGAGCATGTAGCGCATCAGCATTCACACTTTCCAAATCCTTGAGCTCATGGTGCAAGCGCAAGATTTCAGCTTCCATAGCATCCAGCTTATTCTGGAAATGCAGACTCTCCTCCTACAAAGAGAACGAAAGATCTCTGAAAGTGGCTGTGGATCAATCAGTTTCGATGATAGATTTGCTGCAGAACAGAAATTCACGTGGCTACTTGGCTGTTTCAGTTGCTCCCGGAATAGAAAGCCCACTGAGTTAAAGATGAGCCCCAAACACCCCAGCAAATAATGCTTGCTGCTCCTGGTGATTAATTAAACCAACAAACAAGGACAGGAGGGTCCCATTTAACACAAGGGTTCTGTTCCGTTGCTTAAGGGAAATCCAAGTAACAGTGTGAAGCAAGTAACTAACTTTCATGTTAGGGAAAATGTGTTAATGTAAAACAGGAATGCTTAGGACTGCTTAATACCAAAACAAGGTAACAGTAAATCATGTAATTGTGCAAACCAAATTCATTTAAAACAGGACCTTACTGGATTAAGACACCACACCCACTCCCAAATGGTGGCAGAATCTCTTCCCAGGTGGGGCTGGAATCTCTTCCCAGCAGTGACCTCCCAATGGCATGCCTCTCACCTCCATATGTGCTTTTAGCTTCTGGTACATGCTAGTGATACGAACAGCTTCCTCAGTCTTAAAGCGTGCCTTTTCTAGGCGATTTTCCAACGTCCGCAGAGTCTGGATGGACGAAACAGTAAACCAAACTAGAAGCCTATTGTTTTTAAATTTCAAAACCCAATCTAATTTCAAGATTTCCCTCCCTCCCTCCCGACCCACTGTGTTGTAGTAGGTAAGTAAGCAACTCATGGTGATCTTTAGTATGTTCCATCTTAGTTTCTGATTTTTCCCACTGTGTCCTTAAGACTGTGTATGACTGGATTGATAGTGATGTTAAGCACTATCTTTTAGACAAAGGAAGCCTGCTCACGGCTTTCTAAGTTGTGCGGTTTTCAGGCAAGAGGGAAGTAGTCTGTCAGCAGGTTGACTCCCATCTTTTTATTCATCACCTTCACACATAACTGAGTGCTTAAGAACTTGGTTCTGCACAACCGTTCAATATGTATTTCTTTCTAATCCAATTGTTTGATCTACTGGACTCCACTGGAAATTGTGTTCTTCCTCAGGTAAAATTTGGATATCTAAAAATATAACAGGAGCCCCACTGTATCAGATAAGCCCATCTAGTTCAGCATCCTGTCTGACACAGTGGTCCATGAATTGCTTCTGGACATCTCAAGCAGAAGACAAAGGCAAGACCTTCACCTGTTCTCAGATCCTGTGAATGGCCTTTAGACATCCTGCCTTTCTCTTCAACCAAGGGATGGCACCTAGGCATTCATTCTAATAGCCATTGATTCTGTTTTGTAAGTAGTGGTACAGGACTTTAATTGAGTATAAAAAACATTTATATGGTAGCATGCCTAGGATCTGGCTGCCTTGAACCTCTCTATTCATTCAGTATTAGGTACCATGAAATAAAATGTGCAAAATATTCCACGCTTTCTTCTAAGAGATCTTGAATCTCCCAGAACAACTCTCCAATACCTCAATCAAGCAATTCCATTTTTGTAGTCTCAAACAAATGTTAATGACTCCAACAGCATCAGGTGGATTTTTGTCTACATTTTCAAAGGCATTTGCTTTTTGACATTATTGCACACTTTGCCACTGCAGTTGAAAGCAGACATTCATATACTTGCCTGCAGATGTAGCCAAAGCTTGACCTAAGGTTTTCATGGAAACATATGAAGTTGTCATATCACGTTAAACAATTGGTCTGAATAAGCCACTATTGACTTCTCTGGCCTGCAGAAGATCCTCTTCTGCCTTGTTACACAGGACATCTTAACTAGAAGTGATATAAGGAATGGAATCTAGGAGCTTAAATGTGCACAGTATATGCTGCTTCATGGAATTAAAAATTATTTTCTGGTTCTAAGCCCATGGTCAAAGTGTATCAAGTACATTGCAGTAATTGCCTGGTGCTCAATACACACTCAATTCACAGATTTGCACTAGTGTATATCATAGGAGCATGGCCTGCAGCAGGGGAGCAAAAATGGCAACAGTTCTATAAGGATACACATGTGGATAGGCAAAACTAATACCTGAGAGCTCAGATTAATTTCACTTATTTTTGCTTTTCTGCCTTGAATGTGGGTGCCAGAGCAATTATTTGCCTCTCTTGTGATTATGACTATATAACTTGCTGACCATAACCATAAAAAACAAAGGGCGAATCCCCACAGCAAGCTTATTTCGCTTTCCCTAAACCAAAATAATAGAACTGGATGCAAACGCGAATTTGCCTGTTCCCATTACTTTTAACTTAATCGCGTTCGATCCAGATTCCGAGGATCGTACGTGGTGTACATGACTCAAGGGGGGACTCAAGTGGCTACTTTTTAAAAGCTGCTTTTCAGGGCTGCCCTGCCCTCTTCCTCCTGGCATGGACATGCCACCCATAACAGAGCCTAGCTGGGTGGCTTGGTGGCTGCCGCTTGCCTGGATGGATGAAAAACAGGCACCAGCAGCCAGTGATTCTTTCCCCTCCTCTCCCCATTTCCCAGGGCACACAGCAGCAGCAGCAGCAACTCAAACCTCCTTCACAGCTACAGCCTTTAAAACAGAACCTCCAGGGCTTTCCTTTCCTTTCCCTTTTTTAAAGGTCAGAACTTTCAAAGAGCTAGAATTGCGCAAAATTGAAACATTGTTATTAAGGTGTGAAGTGGCTAGATTGCTACAGTGTAGCTTTAAGGACTGGGTTTTTATAGTGGCTGCTGAGGGTGGATTTTTTTCAATGAAATCACTATCTTTGGAAGCAAGCTATTGGGGGAGGGAAACCCTAAACACAGATTCTCATCCCTTAACACGGTATGGTCCCCACAGTAAAATATGTAAAACGTTTCAAGCACACGATCCGGAGTGAGACCTGTTGAAATCAGGATTGAGATTCACCATGGTTTGGGGTGGTTTAACACAGAGAAAGTGTGTTAAGCCAAACTGCCGTGCGGACTCCGAGGATTGAAAACATTTCGAATCCGATATAAGGTTGCCGTGAAGACACGGCCAAAGAAACTATTGCACATTTGATTAAATATGCTCACCCTTAAAGAGAAGACCAATATATTACAGCCTTGAGGAAGTTGTTGTTTTATTTCAGAAATGTACATAAGGGTACGCTGACATGTGGTAAATGGGGCAACACAGGGGTAACCAGAAGGCATTCCTGTCATATGCCATCACATATATCATGCTCTAGATCTGCCCGAGGGATCCAAAAACCATTCTTTTGAGAGAATGGAATAAATAGTATCCAGGATGATTCTCTAACATTGTGTACATTAGGGACAGTGTATGCTTCTGCTGGGTGCCTCCTTCTGAGGGCAGACATGCCTAGCTTGTGGCCATGGTGGAGAAGCAGGAGCAGGAAGAAGCCATTGACCAAGGATGTGATCAGACACAGCAAAAAAAAGCATCTCTGGGGCATCTAAGAGAAGGCTTAGAGATGGGATTCTTCACATACCAATCTGCCCTTCTCCTCTCTCCAGATCATTCTGTGTTAGAAAAGGTGGATGAGAGAAGACTTAAGAATACGGGGGACACACTATCTCTCAGAGGGGCTTCTGAGTCACCCCTTTTGTTATGTCTGAATACAGCCCATGTATCCGATTTCAAAAGCTATCTGGATTCACTGTAATCAGTGCATTTGTTGAAGTTAACGCAAAACAACTGAAGTCAGAGTTCTCAGTGCTCAGCTTTTATGAGAATCTCATGATCATATTTACACATAATACTGTGATCATATTTACACACAATATTGTGCCATAATCCATAAATCAGGTAAATGAGCTGTGCATAAGGTTTGTGTTTCTATGCACAGACCAAGCTATTCCAAGTGGCTTCTTCTTTAATCAGGTAGGAAACCAATCACAGACTTAAGAGGGTTTTTTTTTCAAATCACTTTCCAAACAAGCCACAATCTTCAATAAGATTCATTCTAAATGTACCTTTCTTGATTTAAAGCAGTGTTTCCCAAACTTTTGACATATGTGTACCCCTTCTATAATTTTTGTAATGCTGATTACCCCTCATAAAAAACATATGCTTTAATAAAAATCAATATATATATTTTGGTACATACATGCGTACCCCCACCAAACTCTTCCCGTACCCCTGGGCGTACGCGTACCACACTTTGGAAAACACTGATTTAAAGTAAAAAAATCAGAAGCATCATTTGGATACTTGAAGTAGGCCACAATAATGGGAGAGAAAAAAATGCTTAACCTTAGATCAGAACTCAGGATCCCCAGTAAGCATGTTGCTAGTTAAGCTTCAACATTTGTTTGCAAAATAGAATTGATGGCTGTATCCAGACAGGAGGAATACTTTACAGGTACTGCAGAGGAGCTGTGAACTTGCCAGGCAGGCTTTACGATGCTCCACAGTTCCTGTTAAGTAAAACCCAATAATCCAGACTTAAAAAAAAAATCCTATTTACCTTATTGAATGCAGCTTTCTTTCTCTTGCATTTCCCCAGTTGTTTGAACAAACTCGGTGAGATCTTGTGAGACTTTGCTCTCACCCAAGGACATAAGGACCCGTCAGGGAGGAAGGGACTTCCACACAGTCAGAAGAACCCTTCCTGCTACTTTGGATGATTGGGAGAACATGGGGATGATCTGTTCTCCATACAAAGTGATAAGCGCTTGCTTTTTGAGTTAACTCTAGAGCAGCTTATGCTCAAAGCTGAGAACTTGTCCAAGCAGAAAAGAGTACTGTGCAGTGTCCTGCTCTCTTCTTTTCATGCCCTCAAACTCTTTGTTCTGTTTCACAAGATCACTGAATACTGAGGAATCCAGATGTTCAACCTCCAAATCCACCAAATTTTACTGCACTCCAGCTTAATACTGGAATGAAAATCCAGGAAACTTTCAAATACAAATACATTCTTTTCCAGGTTTTACAACAATGGATTTGCTTTAATTTTAGCTAAATGAGGACTCTGGTAGAAATAAAAGCATCATTGGCCTGTGAGAAGAAATCTGTGGCAGAATGTGTTAGCCTTCTCTCACCTTTGCTGCCTCAAGATTGCCTTCTTCCATTGCTTGAATGTCATTGATCTCTTGGGCTTTCGTACTGTATTGAAGCTGCAGCTCGTCCAACCTGCGCTTCCGGATCTCCACCTGATGCTTCAGATTGTTTAACTGATTGATCTTTTCGCATAGTCGGTGATTAATGATCTGAATAGCACCCTTAACAGCAGAGGGAAAAAATATGAATGGTTGCACAGGCAGATAACTCAGAAATAATAATTGTTAGGAGGGCTAAAAGGAATTGTACTACTCATGTAGCATGTGTATTTTTGTTCTCTTATTTTCCTCTGAAACCCCAAATATTCTAGATGTTTAGACCCATACAGAAGTCTGAAAAATGTTACTAGATGGATTATTCTGCCTTTATTTTTTATATGTATTTTCTTATTGCTGTACCACCAGCGGCAAAATTAATAAGTATAAATTTGCTAATGAAAGATCTAGTTATCAGAAGCAAGAGGAGATGTGCAAGCATGGATTCTTTGTTTTAATGTGCCTTTAGCTCCTACCACCATATGCTATTAACCTTGTGAAATAGGTTAAAGTGAGAGGACGTGACTAGCCCAAAGTAATACAGTGTATTTTCATAGCACAGTAAAAATTTGAACCCAAGGATTCCAAAATCCTGATCCAGCATTCCAGCCACCACTCTTTGTTGGCTTCTTAAATACATTAACTCAACTGTTATACATTTTAAAATTTCTAATAATTTTGATCAAGATCCTTGCAAAGCCAGGCATGGAACAGGCAGTAAGAAGTTTAGATGCATAAAACAGTGCACTGCAATAAATATTTAAAAAGCAACAAAACAAAACAAAAAACCAGAAAAGAGTAGGTAACTGCAATAATAGCAACAGACAGTTTCTCTATTTATGTTTGTATCCTTTCCTTCAGTCGAAGATCCCAAGATGGGTCATAAAATAGCAAATTGATAAAAACAGAACGAACAACACTTAAAACATAACCTTGACTGAACTACATTTAGAGGTAGCTAAGCATCAATGGCCTGAGTGGAGTGGCATGCTTTACACAATGTCAAAACACAATGTTGGCACCTGGCATAACTCCATTGGGAGGCTTTTTGAAAGCCTGGGAGCTGCCGCAGATAAGGCTGTTTGTGTGTCACCACCTCTTGAATTTCTGGCAGAAGTACAGGAAGAATCTTCCCTTCTAATCTTAAGTGCTGGATATTAATATGGGAGAAGGCACTCTTTCAGATATTTGGGGCCCAAGCCATTTAAGGCTATGTTTGCTAACATTAGTATCTTCGGTTGGGCTCAGTAGTTAATAGATAAACTGTGCAGATTTTTCAAGACCAGTGTGATGTATGCCTCGTAGGAAATTCCTGTTGGCAGCCAGCTATATTCTGCACTAGTCTCAGCTTCTGGACTGTCTTCCAAGGGGAGCCCCATATAGAGCATATGGTGATAGTCTAGTCTGGTGATTACCAGAGCGTGGATTGCTGTGGTCAAATTGTCCCTATCAAAGACAGGCTAAAGCTAGCAAACCAGTCAGAGATAGAAGTATGCACACCTGGCTACTTGGGTGGGTCTCAAATGATAGCCAGATCATGTATCCTTTCTTTCTAGAGCAAAACAATCCCATCCAAAATCAAGTGTCCACTAATTTCCTGAACTTCAGACACCATGAGACATAATACCTGTATCTCGTCTGGTTGACTTGGGGGGGGGGGGGGCTGCCAGAACTGACACCAAAAAGATCCTCACCAGAAACTGCAAAGTTCAAGGACTTTGAGTGGCAGCTTTAAGGGCGCAGCCAACAGTCAGGCCTGGGCCAAAATGGGCTGTCCAAATGCAAACAGCCTCAGGAGCAGGCTATGGTAAGCCCACCCTGGCATGGACTGAACTCACTACCCTGCACTAGCCCACCCTG
>MTQE01002560.1:4405098-4431419 GCA_014337955.1 Aspidoscelis marmoratus | reverse complement strand
ACCCTGCACTAGCCCACCCTGGCATGGACTGAACTCACTACCCTGCACTATGTGGGTCGGAACAGCTAAGTAGGGTAGTCCTGCTTTCTTGTTTTATTCTCCTGGTATACGTTATGCTTTTTGTTATAGTAATGCAGAAATATATTCCTAGGTAAATTTGCAAAGGGTTATACTTATTGCACCTTTGAATGCATCTCCAACTCTGAAATTATATGTTTTCATCCTGTGCCAGAGCAGTGGGGTAGAGGTGAACCCACTGTTGGAAATCTGCTTTTGATTACCCTGAAGTGTGTTTCCACCTTTGTAAAAATGCTCCCCCTTATAAATACCTGAATTACTACCTACCTCTCCTGTTTTATTTTTCACAGCGCCTTGCTCAGCTGGGTGGTTTTGGAATGCAGCCTTAATGACTTTCTCCTCTCCCTGGAAAAAAATTAATCATACTCACTTTTTCATGGTTAAAAAATAAAGGAACAACTGAATCTAATATACAGGTTGTAATCACTTTCCTTTGACAGAGAACGTCTGTTTTATGAATGGGAAAGAAAGAGGGGTGAGAGGGATTTTTCTAGATTTTGTACACAGGATTTGTGCAAATGTGAGTTAGTATCAGCAATTTGGCTTAATGTTTCCACATGCAGGCAAAGAGACAAACATGATTGTGAGGCTCACCGCTAGCAAATCTGCCAACTTCTGGTGTAACTTCTTGTTCTCCTGTCTCAGTTGCAAAATTGTATCCTTGTTCTTCTTAATGTTCCATTGGGAATTCTCATAGAAAGCTTTCCTGTCACCTTCTGTAATTAATACAAATAAACGTCTTAGCTGACAATTTATTAATTGCTCATTCAAAATCCATAATTGAAGTTGTATTGAGTGCCTAATGTTGGGAGATGAATACAGATGGTGGTAGCACCACCCTTCTTCAGTTAACGTCTGTTTGCCTTCAGTAGTTCTAACATCAAGCAGGTTCTTAAAATTTATATATTTAGCACTCTTATCCTTTAACCCTCAATGCTTGGTACCTAACTCAAAACGTTTAATGTATCTGTTTATAACTAGTATACAGTACTTCACAATCTCTCTCAGGTCTTTTGTCTTATTCCTTTTTTAAAAAAATCCCAAGATGTTAATAAACTGGAATACATAGATAAAAATTAAAGCCAGTACAAAATGGCTCAGGAAATTGCCACGGTCATCTTCTATTCTTCTCACAATTTGAAACTATCAACTACATCATAGGAATGTGTTTTAATGTCTTTTTTGTGTGTTCAATTCATATCAAATTGAATGCAAAAAATTAGTATTCTTTTGAATGTGGTAGGATTCAAATTCAAGATGAATGTTTGATACAAATCCCCTACATATCCTCTCTGAATGCATTAAATCTGCTCTCAGTCCAGTTTGAAAACACTCTGAATCTGCTCTGAATCCACACTGAATCTATTGTAGATGTGACTAGGGCTTTCCCATCTCCCCAAGTTTACGGATGTAACAAAGCTTCATACAAATGTATCAAAACATTTGATTCAGATTTTAATGTCAGTCTTTGAATGTACCAATATTCGATTCAAATACGAATGTCTGAATTCATACGAATTTCAAACATGATAAATATTTGTGTACATCCCTACTACATGATGTACTTCATGCAATGATAGGGTGATACACTGCTACAAAATATACTTTGGTATTTTATTTGCTTGCTTTGTTATGAACTGAAATCGTATGCATTGGTTTGAAATGGTTTGGGGAATACATTTTCTACTTCATCAGTTGGGTCTTAACTGTTAAGAGGCTGGTTTCATGGACAATTGAGCTCGTGTGGGGCCATTAGGAAGGGGGAAATAGAGAATGCACTGAAAAGCAAATGAGTTCCAAAATGAAATTATCTTTATTTTAAAACACCATGGAAATTGCAAGTAAAAGGCAACTGGCAAAATACAACCAATACAATACCATATCCAAGGCATGCTAACAATCATAAGTGATATATGCTTGAGTGAGTTTTATAGATTTGCAAGAAGGCTGCAGAGCTAGTTTCATTTTTACAATAGCAGAAAGACTATTTCTTTTACTGGTTTCATTAAAACAAACAAAAAAAAAACCTAGCATCTTCTGTTAGAGGCTTCTTTGGGTTCCAAATGGCTAAGATTCTCTCCTGGATCTTAAAGCCCTTTGATGCTGCCCTCCCAAGCTTTTCTTTTCAATCTTCCACTCAGAGGTTTATCTATGATTTTCAATCCCAAATTTGAAGCCCACAATGCCATCTAACTGGAGTCTCCCAAGCTCTAATATAAACTGGAAGAAAAATAGCAAATATGAGGTTAAAGGACATATGAATCTCACTCTCAAAGTCTTGTCTTGGCCCTTGACAAGACTACAAGAAAGGAAAAGTAAAGAGAGGAAAGGGATCTCACTCTCAGCAAAGGTCTCTGCCCCGTGCAGAAGCTAGACCTGGGATTACATTCCACTGCAAAAAGTAGGTGCTTGTTACAAATGGTGCCTTTTGATCCATGGCAGAACAGCCTGACAGAAAGCAATGAAAAGACACAGGCCAGAGGCTCCCAGGAGTTTAAACTAGCCTAGGAGGGAAGGTGAAATTGTTCCAGAATCCGAGCAACAGAAGGCAATAGAAGGCAGCCACAATAGTCTTGTTGACTGGCTTGGAGGTTTGCCAGAAGGAAATTAAAGTGATTTCAGTGAGGAGTCCTTGCTGGATGCAACACCTGCCAGGCAGGAGCTAAACTAAGAAAACTGGCAGCAATTTTCAGAGAACCTTTGTAGGATTATAAGGGAGCAAGAGAAACATTCTGCTCAAGACTTCAGATTCTGTATTGTGATTCAGCAAAAGAGTGAGGGGGGACTATGAACCAACCACTTAGACGTCATTCAGCAGCAAAATTAGGGGAAGCTAGCAACCAACCACCTAAAGAACTTGGGCAAATTTACAGCCTTAATACTCTTGCTTGGCCTTGACGGTGCCTTGGAAAGGAGGAGGAAATGCAGACAGTGATGATCTGGCTCACCCCCCACCCCAGTTCTATCCAGATCAGTGGGCCTGGTTGTTCTGGACTCCCTGATCTGGATCTAATGAAGGTAAGTGTGGAAAGGGCCAAATACATTTGGAATACTTTTACAGATTGTAAAGTTAAAACTTTGGAATTTGTTACCATGGCATTTGGCATTGGTCCAATGTTTAGATGTAGTTTGGATTAGTTTTGGAAGCAAGGCTATTAACAGCTATTAGTCTCAATGTCAGTGTGATCACCTCTAATATGTCTCTGAAGTCCAGCTGTTGAGAGATGGTGAGCAGGGGCAAGCTGTGTGTTCATGTCTGGCTAGTGGACTTCCTTGTTTAGCTGGTTGACCACTGTGAGAACAGGCTCCTGGACTAGATAGGCCATGGGTTTGATCTAATGGGACATTTCTTACATTCTTAATATCCCTGAGAAGCTTTAGAAAGTAATACTTTCCTCTCTGTTTTGTATTCACATCATTACTATAGTTATAGAGCCCTTTGTAAAATACAGAAGCTGTTTTGGGATTTTTATACTAAAACTTGCTTGCAAAACTAACCATGTCTCAAAAAATGTATGAAGTATGAAGGTTTGTTAAGTGGCCTATGCATGTAGTAAATGTCAAGAATAGCTATGAAAAGCCAAAAAACACTTCCTGGACTAAACTATTTAGTGTGCATCACTTTTGAACTAAGTGCTAATTCTCACACAGTCCAGTCTTATGGATGTCTATTCACAATGAAATGCCAATGAGCACAAAGAAGTTACTACTAGGGTGTTTTTCCACTTAGCACTAGAGTACCCATTAAGGACCCATTAAGAGTCCTTAATCGGTCCTTAATGGGTACTCTAGTGCTAGTGGAAAAATACCCCTAGGCTGTGTTCACACCTAGTTTTTAATCTGGTTTCAGTCCACTTTCAGAGTGGGATAGCACATCTGCAAAGTGAGGAGGTGTTTTCTTCTGGCATTATTTAACTCAAAGGTGTATTTTCTGAGTTAGATAATGTGGAAAGAAAATGACTAGTTACTTTGTCGACATACCCTCTCGCGCTGAAGATGGATTAAAAAGTGGGTGTGACTGCAGCCCCAAGGACGTTTGCCCCAAGACAGCACCCACGTTCAGCATGACTTTAGAAAGCTTTCTAGTCCAATTCAAAGTCTTTGTCCTCCAGTAGTCGGGCATTCCTTACCTAGGAGCTGAATCTTGTTCTGCAGCTCCGAGATCTGTTCGTGGACTGGTGGTTTAACTGCTTCCAGGGCGGCCCGAGTTACCGGCATGGCAGCAAATGATGGCAACAACAGGGAGGAGAGTCAGCAGAGCGTCGGGGTTATGGACAGGTGGTAGTAGCCGCTTAAGAGGAGAGGGGCGAGGAGATAACGCGTGTGCGGTGCAAAGTGGAAGGAGAATAAAGCCGCCACGCCACACGCAGCCTTGGGAGTTTCTGCTGCCTTGTTCTCCCCAGTGCCCTTTAGTTAAAAGCTGCTTCTGCCCGGATGATACTGGGCCGCGTCCCCTGGTTCCCAGCCTCCCTCCTCGCCCCGATCCCCACGGGCAGGCGGCAGCAGCAGCACCTCCTGCCACCTCCGCGCTGCAGCAGCATCCTCAGCATCCCTATGCCAGCTGCTTCTGTTGCTATGGCGACCATTTCTGATGCAAAGCGCCCATTGGTCGAACGGTAAAACGACAGGGGTTTTAGCACGACGGGAAGAAGGTCGAGCTCTTTCGGGCTTCACACACGGCCCGTTGCGATTGCCGCTCAGGGAAATAAGACAGAAGCTTAAAGAAAAAAAAAAGAGAGAGAGGCCCTTCTTGAACACATGCTAAAGCTTCGAGTCCGAGCCGTGGCCAAACCCGACCGTGTCAGAAATGCAGGGTGCAAAAGAACTTCCGCCACTCTCGCAATGGACGTCAGGAAGAGGAAGTGCTCGGACACACTCTCTTCGCCTTGTGCGCTTCTAACCGGATGTTACGTCACATCCTTCCGTTACTAGTGGACTTAGACCTTTAGCCACGAGGATTTAAGCGCCCACTGGTAAGCGGGGTGGGTGGGTTGGCGTGAGGCCTGTGGAGGACGATGAAGAGGAAGGAAGGAGCATGAATACTATGGGGGAAGGGAGGGGGGCAAGCAAAGGAGGTCGGAAGGCGTTAAATCTACGCCCTTTGCCTTGGGTCGTTATTAAGGAGAACTATAAGGGCTGGAGTCGTAGTTTCGGGGCATCACGTGTGATGCAAGGCACCTTTTTTGATGTGGGGCAGGCCTTAGCTAGCAGCCTATGTCTCCTGCCTACCCACGCCCTCCTGTGCCCATTTTGTGTCTGCAGCGCCTACACTGTGGTACAATAATAAATGAAAAATGTCAGATCCTGTAATCATGAACCAAAAGTACATGAGATCTGGAGGGGAGGCCCTCCTAGTTGTCCCACCACCTTCAGCAGCAAAAGGGGTGGCCACCTGGGAGAGGGCCTTCTCAGTGGTGGCCCCTAGGCTATGGAATAGTTCCCACCACCACCTGAGGTGCCTCTATATCTTCATTGTACACATTTAGGAAGGTGGTGAAGATGCACCCCTTTTGCCCTGGCCTTCGGTTAAATGGGGATACACTTTGCCTTCCCATTTGCAGATGCTACTTTTTAAATATATAGTGGTGTTGTTTTGATGTTTGATTTTAGATGTTTTTATGTGCCTGGAGGCCTTTGGGTATAGGGTGAGATAAAAATGTAGATAAATAAAGAAATCGTTCATAATTTGTACATTATTATTTTGGGGGTAATTTGAGGGAAAGAATACCTATAAATCAGCGCTAAGAGCAATTGCTGTGAAAGCAGAGATTCAGAGGTTCAGTCCTTGGAGCTCTCTGAACAGACTAATGAGACGAGCTCTGCTGGATCAGGTCACAGCTAATCAAGTCCAGTGTTCTGTCTTACTCAGTGGCCCACCAATGGCTTCTGAGTGTCCCCAAACAAGGCAAAGGCAAAACCTGCATCTGCTCTTGAGTCCCTGCAAAAGGGATTTGGAAGCATCCTGTCTATCTTTCCAATCTTGAGGCAATAATTAGGCATCCTTTCTAGTAGCCAGAAGTACAAGTATCCTCCATGAGTTTTATCTAACTCTTTCTGCAAGCTATGCATGCCAGTGGCTCTCATCACTTCTTTGGGTAATAAATTCTATAGGCCTATGATCAGCTGTGTGAATAAATATTTCCCTTTGTTGGTCCCCACTCTTCTGCCCATCACCTTCATAGAGTGCTCAGGGCTGTGTGATACAGAGAAGATTTTTTCTCTGTTTTCCAAATCATGCATGATTTTATATACTTCAATTGAATCCCATCTTAAATGCCTCCTTTTAAGGCTGAAGAAGACATTGCAGCCTGATTTCATAAGGGAAGTGTTCCAGACCCTTGATCATTGTGGTTGCATGTTTCTGCCCTTTCCCCAGTTTAACAGTATCCGTTCTGAGGTGTGGTGACCAGAATTGCACACAATATTCCAAATGTTTTTTCACTATAGATTTATCTCTATACAATGTTGCTTCCAGACTTATTTTCTATGGTCTTCCTAACTACGCCTAGCACTGAATTTGCTTTATTCACTCCTACTGTGTACTGGTTCGACCCATTCATCAAGTTGTCCTCCAGAACCCCAAAATTTATAGGTGCAATCGAGATTCTTTGCCCCAATATGCATTACTTTGCACTTACTCAGCCATTGTCAGTAGATCATTCCGGACTCTTTGCAATCTCTTTCAGTTTTTACTACTCCAAAAATTTAGTGTAATCAGGAAACTTTTCTATCTCACTATTTATCCCAAATTCTTGATCACTTATGAATAAATTAAAAAGCATGGGTCCCAGTAAGTACTGGATTTTGAGTGGCAACATTCTTAAATTCTCTCAACACTGAGAATTGTCTGTTTATAACAAATGTTTCCTATTCCTCAGCTAGTTACCGTTCCATGACAAAACCTGTCCTTTTTATTCCACGACGAATGATTTTATTCATGAGCTTTTGATGTGGGACATCATCCAAAGTCTGAAAGTCTAGGTAGACAATATCAACTGGATCACTTTTATTCACACACATACTTATTAATATTTTCAAAGGAATCTAACAAGTTAGTAAGGCATGATTTACATTTTCAGAAGCCATGCTAATTTTCCTTCAGCAATGCTTGCTTCTTTATGTAAGTACTAATTTTATTCTTAATTATGGTTTCTATCACTTTTCCTGGAAGTCCCTGGAACTGATGTTAAGCTGATTCGTTTGTAATTTCCTGGGTCACACAAATCCTTTTTTTGAAGATTAGTGTTACATTTACTATTCTTCAGCCATAGAACCCAGTCTTAGGGAAGATCAGCAGTTTAACACTTGAGGTCTTTAAAAACTTGGATGAATGCCATCTGGTCCTGTGTTCCTCCAACTCCTTCCCTGCATGCATATGCTTTCTTCCTCAGTGAAAACAGAGCCAAAGAATTCATTTAGCTTCTCTGCAATATGTGTGCCCTCTTTAATTATCCTTTTATGTCCATTGTCATCTAATGGTCCAACTTCTTTCCTGGTTGGATTCCTACTGCTGATGTTCTTAATTAAATTCTTATGATTTCTTTTGATGTTTGGCAGATAGCATTCCTGATATCTGCCTTGCCTTTGTTTTGCCAGAATTTATGTTCCTTCCAGTTCTCTTCTTTAGGACAAGGTTTCCATTTTCTGAATGTGTTTTTCTGGCTTTTAATGACTTCCCAAGTCTTGAACTTGGAAGTGCCTTTTCTTATTTTAGGTATGCATTAATTAAACCTCAGTTATTGTATTTATGCATAGTCTCCATACTTTTTGGACCAATTAAACTTTTCTAACTTTCTCTTTTCATTCATTTCCTCATTTTGGGAAAGTTTTATTTATGAAAGTGTAAGGTCTCTGTGTTAGATTTTATCATAATCTACTATTATGTATTTAAGTTTAAGGTCATCACATTGTGGTTACTTTTCCTTATCGGATCAGCTCCAGTGACACTATGTACCAGATCCTGAGCAATATCATCCCCTTTCCCCTGGTTGGTTCAACAACCATCTGCTCTAGAGAACATGTATAGGAATTTTAACATGTATAGGAGTTTCATCTCTCTCATGAGTTGAACAAGAGTTCACCTAGGTTATGTGGGGGTAGTTGAAGTCCCTGATTATAACTACCCTTTCCTTTTTGAATACCTCCTTTATCTCATTTTTCAAATTCCGATCTCCTTTGGGAGTTTGATTAGGAAGGTGATAGCATGCCCCTACTATTAGGCTTGTTTTCTGACCTGGTATTCTTTCCCACAATGCTTCTGTGGAAGGATCTGATTCTCCTACATATACCTGTCCTTAAGAATCTCTCTTCTTTAATGTACAAATCTACACCATAATCCATCAGAAAGCATTATTGATTATTTGTATGGCTTCATTTCCTCATCTTAACTTCTTTAGTGGGTTTAGAAGATGGACTCTTTGTTTACTTCACATTTCAACCCAAGCGAGAGAAGATGCTGCTGCTACTTTGTCTTCATGGTGTGGAAAACCTAGAAGGGAGCCAGTCTGCATGGGTGGTTGTTTCCCCCCTCAGTCAAGATACTGTAAATGACTGGACAGTGAGAAGAAGCAGAACTCTTAGCTGCGATGCACATTCCAGCTTATCACTGTTCTAGCTGTTATGTGTATTGGGACATAATGTGCATTGGTTTGTTTTCCTTTGTGAATCTGCTCATGAGCATTTACAAGGATGCGGACTTCCCATTGTAAGAGTAAGTTTCCACATTGCACCTTATGTTAAATGTTATGGCCAGAACAGGATCCTTTATTGAACTTCATAATGGATGCATATCATTCCTACAAAACTTCTGGATTCTAGTTTTAGTATTCCCTAACACACACCTTGTAGTAAAATGTCTTTTGTAAAACGAACAAACCAAACAGGTGTCTATGCATGGCACAAAATGAAAGCAATCTTATAAAACAATAGAAAAATTACAGTACTTAGTTATGAGTTAATAATTCATACGGACCATATTGCATGTTTAGTTTTATGTTTTAATTGTAAATTGCATAGAGTCTCTATGGAATTGGTAGTATGTAAGTACATTTTTAGGAATGTGATAGATTAACCACTTGGGATTTTCCAGTCTCAACTAAAGTCATAATTAGTAAGCTACTTCTTTTGGAAATGAGAAGTGTTAAAAATGGGGAGTAAGCTTTGCATTAAAAGTTGGCCAAATAAAATATCTGAATTCAAACTAAATTTGAAAAAATGTTTGATTTAGATGGACTGTTGAAGATAAGGCATCATATTTGTGCATGAGTTTAGCCTGGAAATTTGAAGTAATAACAGCTTTTTGTTTTCTATGTCCAGCAGGAGGTGTTGCTACTTTTGCCTTGTAGATCATGCTGCTTCCTCTGCTGCTCTTCTTGTGCTCTGAAGTGGCTTCTCCTGTTGAGGTGAAGCGTCCAAGAGGTGTCTCCTTAACAAGTGAGTTCCCGATAGGTGACAGGTGGGGAATCCTCTTGCTGTGGCTTTAAGGATCTGTGGAATAAGGCTCAGGCTTGTTCTCTCAAAGTTGCACAATTCCCCCCCCCCCAATTTTTTTTATGCCACCCTTCATTTTGAGGCTCTCGTATTTTCAGTTTCTCAAATAAAACATTCCTTATCCTCTTCCCAATTGCTTTGTGGACAGTGGCTGTGGGCAAAATTTACAGGGAGCTACCTTGCATAAAAGACCAGAACCGTGTTTATCCAAGATGGTAAAGTGCTCCTCAGCTTCTTTCCTGCTACTTCTGTCTCATTTTGGCAGCTCTTGTGAGGGAGAGCATGTAAAACTGAATGACTAAGATGAAGTCACTTGACTTTGTAGGATGTGCCAAGGTCTGAATTCCTTTCAGAGCTGCAATACACATTTGCTGAGGTCTTTCTTTTGCAAGAATTTTCTCTCCATCTTTCTTATAGACCATCATTTCTATGATGAAGCGAAACCATTCACTTGTTTAGATGGTTCAGCAACAATAGCCTTTGACAGAGTCAATGATGACTACTGTGACTGCATAGATGGCTCAGATGAACCAGGTAAGTCATGCATATTCCTGTGAGTGTTCAGTCATGTTAAAATGTATATTTTTATTTTTCATAAACACACAATACAAAAATACCAAACAAAAGAATGTGATTATACAGAAATAATTAGACACACTCTCATCCCTCCACCCTTGTCCACTCAGTTGTCAACATCTTTTAGGTCTCCTCTTCTACTTTAGCTGGACCAGAGAAATAGTCTTGTTATTTCATCTCTCAAGAGTTCTAGTGTTTGGAGTCTTGTTAAGTAATACCATAAAGTTGTCCACTTATCCTCCATCCTGGAATGCAGTTTCAAACCTTGATTTTTAAATCTTACTTCCCGTATTTTTTCAAATCTGTGTTGTCCCACTAAAAATTTATACCATTTATCTATCTAATGCCCGTTAATATTATCCTCCCATCCCAATACACTTTGTGCAGCATATATCAGTTGGTCAGATAAATACTGCAGGATGCTTCTAAGGCCATTTGCTGGGATTCGAGAGCAGGAGAAGGTTTGCCCTTGTCTCTGCTTGAGTTGCCCATGGGCATTTGGTGGGCCACTGTGTGTGACAGAACGCTTGACTAGATGGGCTGTGGCCTGATCCAGCAGAGCTCCTCTTATGTTCTTTATCTGCTCTTATTCTCCCTATTATTACATTAAACAAATCTGTTTTGGGTGTTAATTGGTCATTTAGCTTGTCCCAAGCTGTGAATATTTCTGTTGCTCCTGTGGTTAGATTTCTGCTAATAAAATGCTCCTTAGTGTTAACCATCCCTCAGATGCCCCTTTCACAAAAAGAGCCAGTAGTATACTTGCCAGTGCTTAAGTGTCATGGTCCTTAGTGGGACCTACTTTGAAATAGGAGTCTTGTGATAAACTTTTGACAGTAGAACATAGCTCCTTTGCTGAACCAAAATATTAAATGACAGGAAGAAAAACCTTTTAACAGAAGGGAATCATCTTTATCCTACTTGTGAAAAACTGCTAAGTCTCAGCTCTTGTAAAGCAGTATCGTTTTGCCAGGAGCTGCGCCTGGGTAATATCTTTTAATTTTGGTTTGAGTATGGCAGGTTTTGTGGAAAAGCAATAATCTCTGTATACAGTCATGAGAAAAGCAAATTACACCCTCTTTGATTTCTATGGTTTAATGTGGATCAGGACATAATGAAAAACGTCTGGTTCTTCAAAGGTCTTAAAACAAGGTAAATACAACCTCTGTGCTTCTGCTAAGCCAGGTTACCTTCTCCATTGACTTGCATTGAGAAGCCAGTTCTCCATTCAACACAATGCAAGTCAGTAGCAAATGTAAGTCAATTCTGGTTTTATGCTACAGTTGCCTGAACGTCACATATTTCATTGAAGTCAGTACTTTGATTTGCTCGGAGTTTGGGGGAATGAAATTACCGTGGCTGTAGCCAGCTTGTTCTTGTGCTTAGAGTGCTGGACTCATATCTCTCAGTCACGGGGTTTGATTCCACACTTCTCCATGAAGCCAGATGGGTGACCTTAGGCTAGTCACAGCTCTCTTGAGCTCTCACAGCCCTCACATGGTATTCTGTGGTGGGGAGAAGAATAGAAAGCTTTGTCAGCCACTTTGAGTCCCCTTAAAAGGTTGGGAAAAGTGGGGTAAAAAAGCCAACTCTCCTTCTTCTTTCTGTTAGCAGACCATCCAGTGAGGGCCAGAACTGTTAGGTGATGTATTGTGCCTCTTTTGACATCAACAACAAAATAAGGGGCAGGTGGGCTCATGCTGAGCTTGTGTGCAACATCATTGTGCAGATGCAGTGATGGGCAGAGGCTTAGGAAATCCTGGAATAGCAACATCACTGTGTCTGTGCACTAAGCTTGCACACATGCCTGGTGCAGCCCTGCCCACCTTGGGGTGCACAGCAGCTTGGAGAAGCAGTGGTAAATAACAGCACGTGTGCTGATCTTTTGATTTACGTGACCCTCAGCTCTCCTTCAACTGCTCCTTACCTTGCTGCTGGGTTTGTACTACCTTTGGATGGCTTGCTAAGAACAAACCACAGTTCAGCACAAGTCTGATAGGGTTGTCTGATGGTGTCCTTGTTTTGTCCCATTGTGAAATCAAGGGAGTGTGAAGAGTGGTTGACAGACAAACCTGACACTCTGATTGTTGGTTAGAATTAAAAAATTGGTTTGCATGGTATGGGAAGCTGTTTGGTAATTGTGTCTCAGAGTAGATAACTGTCACAGTGTGAAGCATAAGCAAAAAGGAATCTTTGTCTAGAATGTAAATCCCTTGAAAGGATAATGGAGCTGTGGAAGAACACATATATACTGAAATTGTACTGATACTGGTATGATGAAGACCTTAGGGATCATCCATTCTCTCTGGCCCGTCATTTGGAACACAGCAGGTTACTCCTGCTGCGCAGCCCCTACACAACTGCCAGATGGCTCTTATCTTTTCTCCATAAATAGTCCAGCACCAGCCTTCCCTTCCCAGTATCTGAGCAAACATCACTACTCAAGACCAGTCTGAAAACAACAAAACACACCTTTAGTCTTCCTGGGAGGATACAAATGATGGGGCAGAGAAAATGGATGATCCCTAAGGTCTTCATCATACCATTCTCCACCGGCCCTTACATTTGGAACACAGTGGGACATACCCAAGCAACCCCACTGGGTGGGAAGAAGACACCACCACCTGCCACCTGCCAACAGCCCCTGGGGCCCCATGCATCTTGCCACCACAGGAACCGTGGGAGCCAACACACAACGGCCAAATGCAGTGTTGGCCGCCATGGCAGAATCCAGCTGGTAATGCCTTGTGAACGTTGACGGCGAGCTCCAGGCTACCGCCCAACAGATTTCTTCCAACGAGGCCTCACAATCAAATGCCGTACTCGGCACTTCAGATTGCATAGAATGGGCCAACACCAAACTGGGCAACTCCACCGCCTCCTTTTGGTAACAAAGGACAATACATGCCTAGACCCATGCCACCAGAACTTTGGTGGACACCTTGAGTCCCTTCTTAACTAGGAGTGAAACAAACAAACAGACTTGAGGACTTCCTCCAAGACGCAGTCCTCTCCAAGTACAGCCTCACACTGCTCTGCTGGCATCCAGCGCTGTCCAGTTCCAACCAAGCTCTGACGCCTCTGAACCCTCCAAGACCAGAAGATGAATTTTCCTTTCTTGATGGAACTGTGAGTCCACTTTCATCCGAAAGGTGGGGTTCAACTGAAGCACTAGACTGTCAGAGGTAAACCTGCACCAGACTGTCAGAGGTAAACCTGCACCTCCAAGCCGAACAAATAGCAACCAAAAATGCCAACTTGTAGGAAAGTAACTTTAATTCAACTGTAGGCAAAGGCTCAAAAGGATCCTTCTGTAGAGCGGTCAACACAAGATGTAAGTTCCAGGTGGGATAATGATGAACCACTAGAGGGACCACAGCCCTGACGCCCCCCGAAGCCAGCATACTAAATGATCCTCTGTGAACCTGGAACCCCTCACAAACTCCCAACACCGCGGAGATAGCTGAAACTTGTTTTCGTAAGGTGTTTAGCTTCAACCCCTTATGCAAGCCCTCCTGCAAGAAGGCCACCACTTGAGTTGGGGAGGTATTCCCCGGTTCCACCCTCGACCCCTGACACCAGTCCCAGAAAACCTTCCAGGCTACATTATAGATACAGTAAGTGGAGTCTCGTCTAGAAGCAATTACAGTATCAACGGCATCTCTTGCCTATCCCAGCCATTGCAGAAACCTCCTCTGACATTCCAGGCTGTCAGGGCCAGCCAGGAAGGCTCGGGATGTATCAGGTCCCCTTGTGACAGCAAGTCTTGCACTGAAGGTAGACTCCTGGTGGGAACCACGAACATCACCAATAGGTAGGGGATCTATGGCCTCTTTGGCCAGAATGGGGCAGTAACCAACACTTGTGCCCCCCGGTCCTTGATCAGTTGTACCATCCTGGACAAGAGGGGTAACGGAGGGTACGCATACAACAGGCCCTCTGGCCATGGGGCCAATAGAGCATCTGTCGCCCAGGCCCCCGGAGTCCAATGGTGGGATATAAACCTCTCCACCTGAGCATTCTCTGGTACTGCAAATAAATCCAGCACAGGGGACCCCACAAGTCTGTCAGTTTCAGGAACACCTCTCCAGTATCCATTCCGAGTGAGGCAGCAGAAAATTGGCTTAATCTATCTGCCACCACATTGGACTCCCCCTGCACGTTCACCAACGATAAGGAAGAAATGTTACATTCAGTCCAAGAGAGAAATTCAGTAATTAGCTGCATAAGAGATCGCGTCACCCCTTGACGGTTAATATGTGCTTTGGTGGTTATGTTGTCTGTAGCCACCAGCACGCGTTTGCCCTTAAGCAGTAGCAAAAAAGATAACCGCCGTGAGTTCCAGCCAGTTAATTGGATGCTGAACATCTTCCAAACTCCAGACCCCTTGAGCAGTCCTCCCCTCACAGTGCACCCCCCCCACCCAGAGAGGCTCAAATCCATGGTTACCAAGACCGTAGGCGGGTCCCTAATTGTGACTCCCAGCTCCAGATTAGTCCTGACTGACCACCAGCTCAGGGATTCCTGAACCTCTGAAGGAAGAGCCACTAGAAGATTTTGAGAACCTGCAATGTAAACATTCTATGGAAGCAAGAACCACTGGAGGGCCCTGGAGTGCAACCTAGATCAGGGGCAGATGTCCATAAACAAGATCATGCTGCCCAACAGGGAAGCCAAGGTGAGGACATTAATCCTCACCGAATCAGACACCAACTGAACCATGGCCAACAGTTTCTCCACCCGCTCCAGGGATGGCTTAATTGTATATAGGACCATGTCCACAAACGCCCCCGGGTGAATTATAAAAGTGGATGATGTTAACGAACTCCTCTCCAGGTTAACCAGGAACCTGAAGTCAGCTAATGTCTTTAAGGTGGTAGGAACCGCAGGTCCCGCCACCTGCATGGAATGTTCTGCTATGAGGAGGTTCATCCAGGTAAGTATAAAACTCCACCCCCAACAACCTCAGCTTTTGAACCATTTCAGAGAGAAGCTTAAAGACTCGAGGCGAACTGGAGAACCTGAATGGGAGGGAACAAATTGAAAATCCTCCCCTCCCAAATGGAATCAGAGGAAAGGCCTGGAATGTTCATGCATCAAAAGATGGCTGTATGCAGAGCAAAGATCCAAGGAATTCAGAGCTGTCCCCTTGTCCAGGTACCCCCTGATA
Source organism: Aspidoscelis marmoratus (assembly GCA_014337955.1). NCBI lineage: Eukaryota > Metazoa > Chordata > Lepidosauria > Squamata > Teiidae > Aspidoscelis > Aspidoscelis marmoratus. The sequence goes on along the minus strand of MTQE01002560.1, from coordinate 4,416,106 downwards.
CTGGACAGAGATTCCATTTTAAACCTTTATCTCCTGACAAATTTATTAATGGCTTTCAGATCCAAAATAGCCCTGAGCAAACCATCCTTTTTGGTTACAAAGAACAGAATAGAATACACTTTGGACCCCCTTTGGGATCCAGGAACAGGTTTTATGACCCTGTCTTGCAGCAACTTTTGTATCGCCTGAACCACCCTAGACCATCTAACAGGGTCAGTGGACAAATAAGAAACAACTAACTTGTTCCTAGGAACTTATGTAAACTCAATCTTGTACCTTTGCGATACTACAGAAAGTGCCCACAGGGTGGAACAATTATCCGCCCAGAAAGGGTAAAAGTGTATCAGGCACCACCACCACCACCCCATGGGTAGCACCTCTCCAGGGCCAGTTAGTGTGCCAGAGGGTTTGCAGAACAGGTAGGAATGGCCTCCTCTCGCTCAGTGCCGTCAGCTCCAGGCGCACGGCCTCAGAAAGCAGCTGCTTTCGATTTCGCTGCCGTGCCGCTCCTGGTGTTCTTACTTGGCACTTTGGGTGTGCCCTGAAGTTATACCCGGGGGGAAAGAGCTCCAGAGATGCTGCCAAGCAGCACTTCATGAAGCACCTGAAAGCCTTCACCTCCTCCCATCCGGGAGGGGCAAGGAAGACCTCCCTAATGTCAGCCGGCAAGGGAGAATCCAAGCAAGGCAAGTCCACCTCACATAAACAATATACGGGGCTTGCTTCCATCCACATAGCCCCTGTCGCATAGGAGTGAGCGACCGAAGATATGGGAAAGGAAGGCTGGCGCTGGACAATTTATGGAGAAAAAATAAGAGCCATCTGGCGGTCATGTAGGGACTGTGCAGCAGGAGTAACCCGCTGTGTTCCAAATGTAAGGGCCAGTGGAGAATGTGATTTATTGTGTTGTAACTGTGACTGTGCTGGTGAGAAATGCAGTTCCATGCCTGAATCAGAAAATTATCTAGACAGCTGATAATGGAGTGGCTGCAAAAGTGTAACGCGTTGCATGGCACAAGATTTTGCAGCAACAAACTGGTGAGCCAGATGGTGCTTAGGATCTTTTAAGAGGGCAGTCTTCAGAAAATATGTTGACTAGATCCCCTCCCTGGGCCTGCATATAGTAGTTTCTGTACATGATTGTAAAGTGGGATAGGAACATACTGCTTGCCTCCTCAGTCCCTCTCTTTCAGGCAATAGAACTGATACAAGAAGCAGTCTCAGCTGTTAATTGATTCCGGATTTTTTTTTCCTCTTTGAAAGTCCTTCTGAAAACTCTTCAAGTCTTGCCACAAGCTGTTAGCCTGTATCTTGAAACTCTCCCAAATCCTCTCCAGCTCTTCCTTTCTGATGCTCTGCTTCTTTGGGACTGAACAACACCCCTTTATGTAAACCTAAGGGAATCCAAAATTTATTAGGCAAATGCCCATTGCTCATGTATATCCATTAAGGATCAATCGGCTTTGAGTTTTAACTTGTTGGATATCCACTTTAAATTCCAGTCAGCTCTTCTAATCGGTCATTGTGATTTTCCTTCCTAAACTCAAGTATGTTCCTTTGACCAAAAGCCCTCACTGCCTTGCAATCACACTTTGAATTAAGATGCTCTGTTTGTTTTAGGTCAGGGTACAGTGTTTGATAGTATAGAGTACAGCCAAAAATAATGGTACATAGAATTTAATATACAGATGCACATAAATAGTAAAATCGATAGCATAGAAATGCTAAGCTTTGCAGCTGAGTCAAACCACTTCTTTGCTTTGTTCATCTTATTCCTAGGCTGGTTCTTTTGTAAACTGAAGCTTCAGGCTTTGGCCAGCCTTACTGACTTTTCCAGGATGTTTCAAGCCCTTAATTTATGGAACCCAGTCAAAGGGGGGGGGGGGTGGACTTGATTATGTTTGGATATGTAGCAGACTATTTTTCAGTTTGATATTAATGTTACATTTGATATAAAAATCAAAATCTCCTCTTTTGATCACATTTCCAAAGCAGAATATGTCGATATTATAATTTGTTTTACATTTGGAAGCCAGAAATGAGGCTTAGAGGAAATACATTTCTACATCTAGCTTTTGATTCTTTGCCATGAATAACCAATTCAGTGCTTCGAAATCCCACCTGCCCTTTTGTTGCACAAAAAGAAAAGAAAGTCAGCAGCATGTGGCGAATAATACATGTTGCTGGGTTTTCTGGGGTATTCCAATAATAGAATTTTAGAGAAAAATAGAAGTGCAGGGAGGCTAAAATTGGTGTAAGGACATAAGTAGTGCAAATCAGGCTACAGCCCACCAAAATCCAGTTTCTCCTTGTACAAAGTGGTCCTCTAATTGCTTCTGGGTATCTCAGGCAGAAGACAAAGGCAAAACCTTCACCTGCTGTCAGCTCCCTTCAGATGGTCTTAAGAGGCTCCAGTCTGGAAGCGGAACCTAGACATCCATCCCAGTAGCAATTGATGCACAGCAATAGCCATTGTCACGACAGATATCCTTGCATGCAGGAGAAAGGATGCACAGGAATAGTTTCTTTCACCCTTCTTTTCCTCCGACGTTTCTTAATTCCTCTTTGTCTTTTTTACTTCTCTTTTCAGGGACGGCTGCATGCCCCAATGGCCGCTTCCACTGCTCCAATGCTGGCTATCGTCCTCAGTATATCCCATCCTCCCGTGTCAATGATGGGATCTGTGGTAAGCTATATTAGCTTGTGGCTTTGAGGCCCATTGGCTTTGGGCAGCAGATTTTAGGCATCAGGATATTAATAGCTTTTTCTTGTCATTTGTCTTTCAGATTGCTGTGATGCGACAGATGAGTACAACAGTGGCATTATATGTGAGAACACCTGCAAGTAAGGCATGGGCTCTGAAATCTTAGTATTTTATACGGATAACTGCCTGATTCAGAGCCAAACCCAGAGATGCACATATGGTTTATTCTAGATGCCAGCTTCTAAAATGCTGATGAGATAACACATGTGCCATTTTTTTAAAAAATGCATTTTCTAGTGTATCTTCCAAGTGCTGGTTGCTAGAGTGATAAATCCAGATGTTATAATACAATGCTAGTAGATCCGAAGCTTCTAAAAACCCAAGACACTGAGGTCCTAACCTGGTGCTATTTTCTCCCTTATAAAGCTAGCACAGATGACAGTGAGTCCAAGTGTCACTGGTCTGGTCTGCCATTGTTATAAATAAACAAGAAATTTCATTGTTTAGACTGGCATAACATGCTAAATGACAGCTCCAAGAAAGACATAGGCCAGGGCCGGAAATGGAGTAAGCCAAAAGTTTAAATGTCATAAAGAAAGAAATGTTGAAATGTGTTACATTCAGATTTGTGCTGCATTTGGGCATATTGGTCCTATTCCATGTGTTTTTACTCTGAATGGTTCCATTAGTTCATATCCATCTCTGTCTATCCATAGTTCATGTGTTCTCGTGTGCATATATACAGTGCTTTGAGTCTTTTAGATTGCTTGCATCCAATTTTTTTAAAAATCCTTTAATAATAATATTGCCACTTAAAATGAAGGTTTTAAAAAAAGAGTACATGATCAGATGGCAGGAAAAAAGAAACAAATTTTACCTCCAAAATATGTTTGAAACTCACAACATCTGGAATCATTGATATAGAAGACTAAATTTAAGCTAAAAGGTAGCCTGCAGAAGAAAATTATGTAGAAATGAAAACCATGTTTGTATGTTGTTTATGCTGTTTTAAGTTTATTTAAATGTGTGTGTTGTTTCCAGCGTCATTAACCTTTGTTCTGGGCTAGCTGAACAAACTTAAATAGTCTGGTTTGCTTTGTAAGAGCCTGAAACCAACCACAGGACAAAAGTTCACCCCTAGCTGCCTGGCCAGTTCTATAAACTGACTGACAGTTCAGTAAATGGGTTTGCAAACTCCTTTTGTGCCTTTGGTCCCCCCATTGCGTACACCATCTCACCCTTCTTTCCTTGGGTTAGCAGCCTCCTCCCATCACAGACCTGGACTACCCATAGCCTACAGGTCTTCCTTACTATTTCCCCTTCCTTCTCCCTCCTGCTGACCTGGGTGACTTCTCCCCACAGCCAGTCAGCAGGTTTTCTTGGTATACAGAGCCTTTCACAGTACAGGCCAGTAATGATTTTCATGCTGCACATAGTATTTCCCTACTACCATACTGTTCTGCAAACCTTTGTAAATATGAACCCATTTGTTGAAATTGTTTACAATTTTTTAAAATTTGCATTGTGATTACAGTTTTAGAAATACTTTTAGTGGTGGTGGTGTGCAGATTAAAGTGCATTTTGATTTTTTGCATATATCATTTGCCTGATGCAAGCTTTCCAAACCTTTTCTGCAGTACTTAGTGCTGTGTCTACAAGTTGTGTGCCAAATATTATTTCTTTCCTTCCTATGAAGAGAGATGGGTCGAAAAGAGCGGGAGGCGCTAAAGCAGATGGCAGAAGTGGCTAGAGAAGGTGTCGAAATTAAGAAGGCCTTGATAGAAGAAGCGAGTAAGAGAAAGGAAGAGAAACAGGTATGCAGATTAAAGTCTTTTACTGAAGAAATAATGCCAGTTACCTGCTTGGCTTTGAGGTTGGATAATTTTCATTCTCAAACTGATGGATATTAGGGTGTTACATGAATCGGCTTATATTGGGGAACGGAATTAACTCCCAGTTCACATAATTAGGCCCTTAAGTGAAAAGCTCAGGTATAAAAGAAACAATTGGCAAAGCATGGGTTTATGAAGGAAGTGGAACACAAGGGAGAGTCCAAACTATTAGGAGTTTCCAATACGATTTTGATAATGATAATGATAATGATCTGGAATAACCAGAATCTAGGAAATACAATAAAAACAGATTGTACAAGCAGAGAAAGAGTGATTGCAGTTACACTATCAGCAGGATTAGCTATAGTTTGCAGTCTTAAGAGGCTCAGGCACAAATACATTATATTGGAGCTGGGAATTCTTATTTAGGCACTGAGTGAATTAATCAGTTCTGATCTAGGTTTCCTTTCTCCTTTAATAACCAGACTTCCTAACCTGAGTACGAGGGACTCCTCTTACGCACCCACCTCTTCTAAACTGGTACCCTACACCTAAGTTTTCATTGTCTGCTCCCACCCTACCTAGCAACCACCTTCTCCCAAGCACTCACTAAGATAAAGAAGGCTTAGGACAAAATCTTCACCTTTCCAAAGACATGTAAACTGCCTTGGCAAAGATTGTTTTCGATCTGAGTTGTTGATTATTCTTATTTGCTGTATTTCTTTGATGTAATTGATTGAATTTGTATTGTACCTTGTTTTTCCATTTGTTGTAAACTGCCTTGAGCAAATTTTACGTTTGGAAAGGCGGTATATAAATAAAAATGGAATGAATGAAAGAATGGAATGGAATGGAATGAATGAATGTCCTGATTCTTCACAAGCAGTTAGGGAAAGAAAAAGAAGAGAGAGAGAAACAGATTTCTTCTATCTTGTGGTGCTTTGCCTCTTAGTAGGACCAACCAAAGTGATACTTTTAAATCGAAGGAGTCAGGAAAAGACTAAACAAATAAGATACTTAAATACATTTATAACATATACATGAGATGGGAAACAAGTGATGGACAAGAGAACCAAGGAAGTCAAATACTGCTAGCAGTGCCAGAGCAAAAGGTAACTAAATTAATATAACAGATGATGGGTCAAAAAGTGTTCAGATACTCCAGCTAACACTTAGCCAGGGCTATCACAGTCTCAACATTAGCAATTTCTAATGTCACATTCCAGATTGGATTATTCTGGTCATTCTAGCGCTCCTTTTCAGTTTAAAGTAATTTTAGACCAAGTGCACTGAAATATTTTCTTTTAGAAACAAATCAGCTTTGTGCTGCTATTAAAATGCTTTCTAGCTTACTGAATTACACGGCACATTGAAAAACAGCAGGAAGCAGTTATCACATTGGCACTTGAAACTTTTTGTATCCGATCTGTGCTTCTCTGTGTTTCCTTATTGAGAAAACTGCTAAAATTGCTTAAATGTTTTAAACTGTTAAAATATAGTAGCAGCAAGGGAGACAGACAAGAGGGGGGCAGTGCCTGCAGTTTCAGCTGACTGATAACTTTTAAAAGTGTTTCTTGTTTCCTTTCAGTTAGCCTGAGTTGGCATAATTCCATTGTTAACAATATATGGTTACTATGTTTCAAGTTTTTAATACAACACAATAGCTTCATGTACGTACATCCACATACAAGTATCAATTTAAAATGATTTCACTCTTCAAATAGGCATTAGGGTGGGGTAAAGGGATCCATATACAAATATAAGGGGGCAAGATTTGGCAATCACTATATATACCTTTGTTCTTGTCAGGAAATTCTGTAGTTCCTGTGTTTTCTTCTGTGTCCTTTCTTAATTTAGTATTTTGGATTTGTTTGAGCAACAATATGGAGCAAATAATAAATAATCCTCTTGTAGTCTACAACTGAAATGAGCCCCCTTGGTAGTGAAAAAAGGATTAGATTGTACCCAAAGGGTTCACTTCTCCCTGCCTCCCTTCTTCTTTTATGTTTTAAAGAAAAGATTAACTGAGCTGCAGGAGGGCAAAAAGTCTGTGCAAGAGCAGGTAGAGACACTGAGGTCACTAAAGGAAGATGCTGAGAAGCCTGAAAAAGAAGCCAAAGATCTCCATCAGAAAACTTGGGAGGGTGAGTATTTCATACCATATAAAAAAACATCGCATAACATTGAGAAATTCTTTGTTGTTTGCCAGCCAACATTCTCTTCTGAAAGAAATGAGGTTGAAGGAGGCAGGCTTGTTGTGAAAACACTTTTTTTCCTCCTTGACCAGACAGTGTTTTTTTGCACAAACAAACAATCCCTCCTGGCTTGAAGCACTTTAGTGTGGTCTCAGTATAGTGAGCAAAATTGGAAGCCCTACTTGTGAGTAATCTGGGAAGTATTTGCAGGTGTGTAAACTTGGTATAGGAGATTCCATACAGCAAATATCTCTTCTTCTTAACTGGAAAACCACATTTTCATGAATGAATTCCCCTTCCTTGCTCTTGACTGTTTCAGAAAGACAGGAAAGAGGACTCTGTTTAACAGTGGTTTAGTCCTAGGCTTTGCCTCAATGTCCCCCAGACTCCTGTTCTTATGCTACCTTCTCCTGGACTGAATCTGAATAAACTTATTTGGAGTTTCAGGACGTTCAGGACTATTTCTCTCACTTTTATTTTCTGTAGTTGCTGTTTCTTGGTTCTTATTTTGATTTGTCTGTCCCATCATTTTGCTATGGCCCCTGGAGCAAAGGAGATGAAGAGGAAACAAGGGTAGAGTGCTTCCAAGTACAAAACGGCGATTGAGATTTTTCTGATGTGACTCCTGAGGGAGGAACTGGGGGTTGCTTTAAGGAGGGGCTGATTTCTTTTTTGAAAAGTCTGGTCTTTTATGCTCTCAAGATTTTTTTACGGGTAACACATTTCATGCAACATGCTCAAATATCTATGTATGAAGTAACTTGGGTATATTCCATCTTTAGCTGGAGTTCTCTTGCATTCCTCTGAGAATAAACATTATACAGTAAGGAACTGACTTCCCTTTCTCATGGCAAACTAAAATAGTTTTGTGCTAGCTGATGCTTCCCCTAACTGCAGTTGTTTAGAAAGCAGATTGTGTTTTATTTCTCTGACTACTCTGCTCTACCGGCAGCACCCTCCTTCATTCACTTCCTCCAATCCTTACAGTTGTGGTAGATTTAAGGATTGGGAGAGCCGAGTCACTTTCCATCTCTAGTTCTTTGGGTAAGATAAAGTGACTCTCTGAACTTGTATGTCTTACAGAATTCACTGCATGCAGCAAGACATTCTCATCAGTGAAGGTTTGAGCACCCAAGAATAAAATAAATCTGGGAACGTTATTTTTTCCCCCTTGCCTGTAAGCTACAGGAACGAAATACTTGTGTTTACTGAGCCAATTACACCCCTGGATTTTATTTGAAGAATGCTTTGCGGTGGTCAGGTTTCAGTCTTCTTGCGGCAGTTGTGTCATTGAGGGCAGAGTGAGTGTGGGAAGAACAATAGCACAAGGTTTGGTAGCTTCCGACCCTGATAAATCTTCCTAGAAACGTCTGCCTGTTCATAGTTGGCAGCGGGATACTGGCTAAATGGAATTGCCTCGGTCTGTGCCAGCAGGGCTGCACTTGTGTTCTTAGTTTTAAACCAGCTTTTCCGAGCACTGTGTCCATCTATCCCATTAATAATTCAGTGCAGTAAAACAGCATGATGAAATGCTTGAGCAAAACACAGAACAACTGCAGTCAGAGAAGAATTTATGCTGCTCATTTAAGAAATGGAAGAAAGAGAAAAACATTTCGCAGGAGTGCCAGGCAGAGAGAGTTTGCAGTTCTGTATGCTGGGGAAAACATTAAACTACTTAACTTTTTAAACTTCTAAATCTTTTATGACTTTAATGGGATTGTGAACTACACCCTATATCGGTGTTGGCCATGCCTCCCTATTCCTTTGGGTGTGAGCTTTGTATGTGGATGGCTTGTGTCCCTGTCCTTGCACCAGGGCAGATCTATCAGTCTTCAGGGCTCTGGCCACTTGCGTGTATTTGGATACCATCTTTATTGTCTGTCTAAAATGCTGTCTTAAAAAGTCAGATTTGTGGTACATGCTAAGCTTAAAAGTACTGCTGTTTGGGTGTCTGGAGAAACTTTTAAGTCCATTATACCGTGCTGCTTTAAAAATCAGAACCAAAAGAGAGAATATATATTTTTCTATGTTTTGCAACAGAACAGAGAGCAGCTGAAAGAGCAGCAAAAGATAAAGCCAACGCAGAAGAGGCCTTTCAGGAACTCGATGTTGATGCAGATGGAATGTGAGTCTCAGTTGTTTTCTCTTACAGTAACCAGTCAGTGGTGTTGTTCTTGTTTTCAGAAAAAGCCCTTGTGTGCTATCTGACAGTGCATACCTGGAAAATTGGAGCATTTATTCCTGCCCTCTCAAGGAACTGTGTTAGTCCTGGAGTCTGTAATGCAAACCCAGTGTGTGCAGCTTCTAATAAGTGATCTTGAAAAGGGCAGCAACTGCTATTATATTATAATATATTATACTACGATATGTTTCATTTGCGTTTTTATCTCACCTTATACCCAAAAGTTTCAGATTACAGTGATTAAAAAAGAAGTCATTAGAACAATAACAGTGTGTGAATATGGGGAGGAGAAACTGTGGCTCTTCGCATACTAGGCCCTATTGCCGGCTATATCCCAGGATATGGGCCTGCTACCTGCATGCTACTGAAGACTATGGCAGGCCCCACTGAGGGCCTCTCATAGTCTGCACTAGCATGCAAACTGTGGGCTGTTCCAGGGTATATCTTAGAATAAGGCCCAGTGTGGAAAGGGCCTCATTTCAGCCAGAGGCTGAGTCTTTCAAGATTTTTGAGGAGTAGAAGGCTCTATAGACCAACAAATTCATAGTTTGTTTGTTTGTGTCAAAATGTTACATAGCTAAAAGTGTTTCTCGCAAGCTTTCAAGTATTAAAATAGCTTGTTTGCCTTCCTGTCAACTCAGGGTGTCCATTGATGAGCTCCAAACACACCCCGAGCTGGACGTGGACGGTGATGGATTCCTGTCAGAAAATGAAGCCCAGGTATCATGGGGAAGGCGTACATTTAAATGGATGTAGTCTTCACATAAACAGTATTAAGTATCCACTGACAATCATGTTTGTATTCAAGAGACATTCTAGTTTACAGTAGACTATGTGCTTTGAGATAATTAAGCATGTGTTATCCAGATCTAAGGGAAGTCAGAGCAGCCTCTCAGCATGAAGGAGTGCAGAAATTCCACCAAGTAAATAAAGTTCTGAAGACTTGAGTATGGAGGAACATGTGAGCTAGTGCGTGAAAAATGTTTCTAATTTAGCTCACCAACTCCTCTCCAGTTCTGACTAGCTATGGACAGTTAAAATTCAATCCACAGTTCGACTGGGAGCAGCTAGATGGCTCCTGGATGACAATGCTGCAAGTAGGTGTGGTGGTGCAGCTGCAGCTGCGTAGACACGTGCTTCATCCTGATAGGTGTGGCAATGTCTGGACATGTACTGGATGTTGCCTCAGACATTGCCATGGCGATCTGGCCTGGTCTGGCCCGGCCATCTGCGTTTTAAATGCTGGTGGTCCAGTTCAGGACTTTACTATCCCTTGAAGTGCAGATGACTCCCTCCACGCTTCACCCTTACCAGCCTAGTATAGTATAGTAATACCATAACCTGGTTGTTAAGTGCAAACAGGCCCAAAGTTCATGGAAACCATTTTCAGTATACATTCTTGAGATCAGTATTTGCTTTGCAGTAAAGCCAACTGTGAGATCTACCTGTCGGAGCTAGAGTCATTCATAAAATGAAAAGACATTCTTAAAATGAAAGAATTAAAGGAATTTGCCCCAGGTACTGGAACAGAGATGAGCTTGTGACCCTTCCCATACCCAAGTCTATCTCAGGTCAATCTGAACTTTCTTCATTTCAGTAGCAGCATTCCAGATAAAGTGGGAATTTATATTTACTGCTGCAGTCATACATTTAGCTTTCAGAAATCTTTTCTGACCTACTGCAGATTGGCCAGAGATTGGCTTTACGCCTGTTCCTATTTTAGATGGTGTGATGCCCACCCCACAGCCGGAGCGGCATGTAACTACTAGTGTTTTAAATACATTAGATAAATAAGTCTTGTCCTCTTAAACTCAACGGTTGCCTTCATTTTGTTGGTAGCATTAGAAGTATCATTGGCCTATCTGCTAATCGGCTCCCCGCTGGGAGGCTCATCACTTTCCCTTTATAATCCCTTAACAAGGCGTGAAGTGTTTCTCAGCATTACCAGTAGTGGCGCTGTGCTTCCTCCCCACTCTCTCTTCCCTCAAAGCTGCTACAGCCTAAACTCATTGGCTTTCTTGACTGCAGCTTTAAGTAGTAACTTTCTTGGACTCCATTCTCTTTATAAATAACAAGAACAAGTTTATTGATTCAC